>CANYBF011426014.1:0-10068 GCA_948192965.1 Dalechampia spathulata | reverse complement strand
AAATTTTGTGGTTTCTCATTGTTAATAGTTATTGGAAAAAGAACAATCTTTAATAGCTTTAATAAAACTACAAATATATGATATGTGTTATTTTTATAATTTTACTTGTGAGTTTCAAAAGTATTATTATAATCTTGACTTAACATCTCAAAATTATATGTTAGAATTATTTTTTGCTAAGCTAATTGAACCTGGGCCGGAAGTAGCAAAGCTAGATTTCTAACACATCCTAAATCAAGATAAAATAGTGGATGATTTAGGTGGAAGGATTCAAGCGATTAAGTATGTCATGAGAAAGGCATGCATTGAATTCCAAGTAAGGCAAGATGTAAAATATTTTTCTTATTTGAAAAATAGTTACTATTCCTAAATCAAATATATTTGTAATAGGTATGGTTTTTCTCTTTGAATAAAAAAAGGATCTAGGACAAGGTATTCTTCACAAAAGAAATTCAAAGAGTATAAGAAAAGTAGAATATCGAGAAGAAAAAGAGATATTAAAAGAAAGATTAGTAAACCTTCTAGGTTCATTAGAAATAAAACCAACCTTAGACATAAAGATAGTATAAAAACATTAAGAAAATTATGATAAATAACCAAAATGCCCTAAGGGAAAACCTTTAAGTGACTATTCATGTTGGTGGATTTGTGATGTAAAGGACCATAAAGTTGATACATGTCCTTAAAAGAAAAAGAGAAGAGAAAATCTTTGAACAATATTCTTTGAAGATGAGAATCTAGTCTATGAACCCATATATGAATATGAAACTAATAATGATGAATATAATTTATAGATAATAAAAATTTTCATTATGTTAAGTGATGAAACTACCATAAATGAAGAGTTAATCCTATTAAATAATGTTCTTATTAGGCATGGGCATTTATTGGTTAACTAATCTTCATATCAATTAACTAATCGAAATATTGGTTTGGTTAACTAACCAAAATTTATTTCAATTGGCTTTGGTTTTAATAATTTGAAATTTTGATGAGTTGGTTGGTTCGGTTAATTTATTTCAGTTAACCAAATTAATCGAAACTGATAAATACAATACACACTGTTTTATAATAAAATCCTTTTGTGTGATAATAACAATAAATAAGCTATTTCTTTCCTAATTTGCATTCTATTGACCTAAAAAACCTAATTATACTCATTCATAACTTTTTCTTGCTTCCCCTGTTACATTTTCCATTTGATTTTGGAAGCTCGATCAAATTTATCCCAGGTATGCTTTTTATTTTTTCTTTTTAGGTGAATTAGTGATATATCGATTTGCTTTTCTTTTTGTTTTTGCCTTTTGTTTTTTTTGGTATTTTCTCTTCTTTGTTATCTCTTTCTTGTAGGTGGTTGTTTCTTTAGGATTGGATTTTTTTTCTCTTTTTCTTAAATTTATTTTTTATTGATCTTGATTTTTAATGGGGGACAATTATAATCAACATAAATGTGGGGTGAGGATTTGTGGGTCTTCCTTTTGTGTATATATCTTTATTTTATGTTTTAAAATGTAATTGAATTACTTTATATTTTTGTGTATATTATTTATTTTGAGTTCTAAAATGCAATTGAATTAGTTTATTTTGTCTTCCTTTTATGTATATTTTTTATTTAAAGAAAAGGTTGTATTAGTTTATACCTTTGTATCAAACAAAATACATCTCTCATCTTTTTAATTTATAATATTTTTGGTTGATTCTCTTTAAACTCCATCATATTTTCTTTCTAGCTAGTGTGATATATGTACATGATAACATACTAATATACATTTTTTGCTAACATGATAAATTAAACAGTAATACACATGTAACTCTTTCCATTTAATGAATGAGTACGTTTCATGGCTTGGTTTATAATAATTAAAATTATTTTTTATTTTTTGGTTTAAGTTATTTATCTTGTCATTTATATGCATGAATATTATTTATTTTACTTTTATGTTTAAATATCAAATTAAAAAATTTTAAATAAATAATTTTAAATTTGTTGTGAAATGTTAATAAAAAATTACATAAGATCCAAATTACTTGGACATATAAAATAATAATTAAAAAACTAAGTTAACTATTAATTTAATCTTATAAATGTATATTTAAAGCAACAAATTAAATTAAAAATTAACTCATAGAATAACTAAAAAAAGTACAATATTCATGCATTTTTCATGTTTATAGTTGTAGTCTATTTAGTAATGTTGTTATCTTCATATATATTTTATATTTAAATTTTTATAGGTGATAATGTCAAGTACTGAAGAGAATACAATACAAGAGAAAACTAGTAATGTCTTTGCTGCTCCAACTTCAAGCCAAACTAATACTGACAAGAATAAAAAATGAAAAGCAAATAGAGCTAGGTCTGAAGTTTGGAACCATTTTGAAGATTTTGAAGTTGATGGTTAGAAAAAGGCTAAATGTAAGCATTATTAAAAGGTATTTCTTTTGAAATCCAAAATGAAATAGGACTAGTTCATTGAAATATCATTTAGGTGGATGTGAGAGTAATCCAAAAAAATGTGAATAAGTCTAAATAAATGAAATTAAGCTTGTAATCGGGTGTTAATGGGGAACTTGGTAGTTTAACTTCTTAGAAATTTGATCAGCGTATTGCTAGGATAACATTAACTATATTAGTAGTTGAGTGTGAATTAGCCCTGAAATTTATTGAGCATCTAAGTTTTAGGAAGTTATTATCTCAAATTTATCCTTAATTTCATATTCCCTCTAAAAGAACATTGACAAGGGACATGTATGAGATGTTTTCTAATGAAAAAAAGAAGTTAATATTGAAATTGAAGCGTAATCATTTTAGAGTTTGCCTTCTATAAATACATGAACTTCTATTCAGAAAGTGAATTACATATGTGTTACTATGTATTATATTGATAATCAATGGAACACTTGTAAAAAATAATTAGCTTTGTTCCAATTACTATTCATAAGGGGGATGATTTAAGTTAGATGATTGGGAAGTGCTTAAATGAATGGGATCTAGATAGTGTGATGATAATAACTTTGGATAATGTAACTGAAAACGATGTTGTCATGACTAGCTTTAAAAGGAAAATGGTTAAATTGAGTTTAATACTCTTGGGGGGGGGGGTAAGTATGTGCATATAAGGTGTGTAGCTCACATTGTCAATTTGGTTTTTATAGAAGGGCTTAAGGATATTTCATATTCCATTAATAAAGTTAAGAGTGTAGTGAAATATATAAGGGCCTCATCTAGGTTGGTTAAGTTTAAAGAATGTGTAGCAAAAGAGAACATTGAGTGTAAAGCATTATTAGCTTTACATTATATAACTAGATGGAATTCCACATATCTCATGCTAGATAGAGTGGAGAAATTTGAAAGGGCTTTTGAAAAGTATGATGAAGAAAATAGGTCCTACAAGTATGATTTAATGAAAGATGATAAAATTGATGGTAAGTATGTGGAAATAGATTGTAGGCCAAATTTAGAGGGTTGGGAAAATGTAAGGCGATTTTACAAGTTCTTAGAAAAATTTTATAAGTTAACTTTGAGAGTGTCAAGGACTAAGTATTGCAATTCTAATACCATTTTTCATGAAATTTTAGAAGTACATATTTTATTGAAGGAACTAGAAAATAACAATGATGATATCGAGTTAGCAACAATGGTAAAAAGAATAAGAACTAAATATGATAAATATTGGGGCGAACCTGAAAAGAGTCACATGTTGATTTATATTACAATTATTCTTGATCTTAGATATAAATTGGATTACATGGAGCATGCTTTGATGGAGTTTTATTATGGAAGAAATGGACTTGCAATTCACTACAAAGTTGAAATTAGTTACTTATGAGTTATTTGTAAAATATAAAAATAAGTTAAGTCATTCAAATGAGATTGGAAGTCAAAGGGATGCTTTTAAAGGTTCTCATCTGATTGAGATTTCTAATAAGGATCAACCAGCTTTATTTAAAGTAGATAAGAACAAAAAATCTTATGTAGATAACAAGTTAGAATTAGATAAATATTTGAATGAGGATTATGAGGAAATCCCTACCTTAGGTGTTTTGAGTTGGTGGAAGGCTCATTCTCCTTGTTTTCTAGTGTTATCTCAAATGGCACGAGATGTGTTAGCTATTCTAATTTCTACTATGATATCTAAGGTAGCATTTAGCATATGTGGTAGAGTACTTGATCAATTTAGGAGTCCATTGACTCCTAAATTAGTTGAGTTGTTGATATGTTCTCAAGATTAATTTCGCATCTCATATGATGAAATAAATGTTAAGAAAGATATTGAAGATGTTGAATAACTTGAAAAAGGTAAGATTTTTATTTCTTTTACTTGTTCATGTTTTATATTTTTTTATTCTTTCTTTTATAAATCTTAATGAATTATTGCATTTACAGCTATGACAGAAGTGCTAATTGAAGCCTTGGAAACAGAATCATCAGATACCATAAATACAAATTAACATTGATTCCAATTTTTGGTTTGTTAATGCATTATTACGTACGATTTATTAAACTTATTTATTTATGGTTTGATTATTAAAATTTCATGTTTGGATTAGATTTATTAAACTTATTTAGGTTATGGTTTGAGTTTTTAGGTTGATTGAAAGTTAAAAATATGTTTGATTTGCTAGAGCTAAAAAGATTTAGAAGTTCTTATAAATTTATGTTGCTTATATACAATTATAAATTTAGTTGTGTTGTTATTTTATACTTATTTTTAATTAATGAATAGACCTCTTTTGTACTTTTATGAATGTTGTAAGTTGTAATGTTGTGAGTTGTATTTCAAATTCCTATCATGTCATGGTAAGTTGCAGGTTTAGAGTTTGATGTTCTATTATTAAAGGCTAAAAGAAATCAAGAGTTTGATGTTAAAGGTAATTCCTTTGAAATATGTTTTGGTTGAGATAATGAAGGTCCATTTGAGAGGTGTAGTTTTTGCATCATGTTGATTGTTTAGCTGGTTAACTATTTCAGTATATGCAATTAATTTAAATATAAACATCATGCCTTCATATAGTTTGCTTATTTTTCTTCATGGATTATAACTACTTATGTTGCTTGTATGGTCAACATGTTAAATATTATTCATAAAAGTTGATGTTTAGAATTTCATATATTAATTCTGCTATATGACATTTGACTCTAGTGCTTATTATTATTAACATGTGAACAAATCTTATTAAAATGGTATAATAACTAGACATTAGTGGTTAAACAAGTAAGCTAGTTGGAAATTGTATGATTGTATGTAAAGCTTGATAAATTCAAGTATAGAAAAGCATAAATTGTATTCCATTTATAATTAGACTAGTCTCTCTTTATAATTTCATATGATTTTAAATTTTTTACAATGAGTTACTTTCCTGTATTGTAGTTAATAATGTGAGGACATGCATTTAGTTTTAAATAGCACAAATTATGCTCCTCAAATAACAAATTCAGTATCTAGTTTTATAGGTGATACAAATCCTACATCCACTCATCCATCTAATCATATTGTTGGTATTATAAAGCACAACTAGCATTCATAAGTAATGTTTTCCAAATATATAATATATCACTAGTTTATTCAATGAGATGAATATTGAATATAAATAAATTTCATAATAAATGTCAGGTTAGTTGCTAGGTTGATACTACATAGGATTGACCATTAATTAGATTTTAACTTTTTATGATAGCTTTAACTACATTTTTAGTGATATAAGCAATTCTGGAACTATATAGGATCATCATTCCTTTTATGCTTCACTTTTAAGCCTTGTGATAGGTAGTTCTTTACTTATGTGCTACCATGCTTTAGGCAATATTTGAACATGTCTTCCATGCATGTTAATGGAATTCTATGAAGGTTGTGCTTTTAGATCCCTACATACTACATTTCTATTTTATTTTTATGGTATTCTTTTATCCATTTTTATATATATGGAAAATAATTCATAACCTGATTAGTTATGAAGTATTATTTTATATTTATAGTTAAACCAATGTCACCTTTTGAATAATTACATACAGCTATTGTGGATTTTTAGAGCCAATGCTAATGCCTGCTGGAAGTGGTGGTCTTATCTATGCTTTATTTGTTTCCAAAGATAGGAGAGTTCCTAAAATTTGAATTCAAACATGACAACTCCAAAATCTTATTGACAAGAATTATTGTGGCTGTTGATTCTTAGGACAGTCAAGCATGGTATCCTTTTGGTCATTATGTATAAAATATAGGAGAGATTGGTGATAGAGATACTAAAACTAAGATTTGTAGTGATTTCATTTGCTTGTTCTTGAGAAGTAGTCAATAAACTTATCAAAATAATAGAACTCCTCTTGGAATTTTTTTATTTTTCCTTTCTAGATTATGTCCTTATCATATTCAATTAAATAGTCAAGTGACAAGGCTTACGGTTGGTTAAACGGTTATTAACCGAATCTACCAAATATAATATTGATTCGATTTGATTCTGTTAAATGGTAATGATTGGTTAAATATTTTATATTTAATCTATTAAATGTTAACAATTTCATTAAATAAATGGTCGGTCAGTTAACGGACCAACTGAATGCCCACTCATAGCTCTTATACATGAAGAGAGTTTTTGATATAAGGATCTACCTAAACATTATTTGGAATAGAAAGTGCTATAGATAGGCATTGAGCCTATGACTCAAGTTTCTAACATTGAGCTAGAAACATTAGACATTCCCTTTATTAATCTCTCTAAGATTAGAGCAATGACTAGTAAGCTAAAGGGAGAATATAAATATATTCATGTTAGATTAGTCTTACCTTTATTCAATCCTATGGCAAATAGTCCTATGATAGCAATAATTTTAGATAAAAGATGAAAGAAGTTCAAAGACCATTTAATATAAAGAGTTTAGACCAACCTAGCTAATGGTCCGATTTGGTTTATGATCGAGTATCAAAACCATCAAATTAATTCCTACTTCCCCAATGTAGAAATATAATAATTTTTGTAGTAGCGAAAGAAGGGTCGATCCTATAGAGACGGAATGATCCTTCGATTCTTTATGATAAAAATAAAATAAAAAGAATTTTTATTTATTAGAGAACAAGAAATAAAAATGAAATTTAATTTTAGAATAATATCAAATTGGAAAATCTTTCCAACCACAAGCCATAATTATTTATTATTAGATGATGATCATCGATTCAATTATAGTCCAATGGTAATGTCATATCCTGCATTTAGTGGTTATTGTGCATTTATACATTGATGTTATGTTGTGTATTCTATGTGATTGATGTGGTCATGTGATGAAATTATGATTAAGATGCTAAGTTTATAATTAAAATGGAATTTAGAGCTTAAAAGAGGATATTGAAATTTTTGACGCAAACCCCTAAAACTGATGTTAAACGGCACTGAAACTTGGTTTCTGAGCGATATATAGTGAATTTGACCGAATGGTGTTGACTATTGTGCTTGTATTAACTTAATTTAGGTATAAGTAAATTTTGGAAATTTAGGATTAAAATTTTATTTTTCAACGTTTAAAAAAAAATTTAGTCGTATTTATTCAAATGATTATTTGCTTAGATATTAAGGAAATATAACATGTAAGGTAATTATAAATATTGATTTCTCAATTTTACAATTTATTTTTTTATATATAGCTACTTTGTTTAATAATGATGATAAGTATTTAATGAAGATAACTTAGATTATATTGTTAAAAAAAATAATAAATAATAATAATAATAATACTAATCAAAATAAAACAAAATTAAATGAGAAGGTTTGTGGTAAGGGGCGTAGATACTAAAGTGAGGATTTAGAAGTTTAAAAAAAAAACAAACAAAGACAATTGAAGAATATGAATTATGGTAGGAGGGGTAAGATGGTCATTTTAGTTTACATTATTGGGGTTATGATATATTAAGAGGCTGCCCTACATCTCAATTTCTTTTTCAGCCGCCCCCATCTGCTTCTTATTTGTTCATATCCCCTTCATGTGGTTGCGATTGTCTTCTTCAACTACTCTTATCTCTTTCATTGATGATATTTGTTCTTTTCTCACGATTTTAAAACTATCAAAATCTCACCGAGCATTCACATCTGTTTCTTCTCTTTAATCACTCATCATTCTAGAAGTTATTTCTTCCTAAAGCTACTGATTTTGTTCCTTATATTCGTTTCAGCAAACTTTAAGTCAAAGTTAAAGAAGGATCATCATGAAACCGCACTCCTGCTTCATCTTTTCTTCCTTCTGTTTTATGGTTCATGAAGGGGGCAATAGTTGATTCATGCAACCAGGTTTGATTAAATTAATTCTACTTTTGGTTGCTGGTTTCTCTTCTTGATCGAAGCCAAGTATTTGAAGCTTTACTGTTCAAACTGAAAATATCAAGAAAATCAATTTCTAACAATTTCAACGAAGGCTTTCCTTCTCATTACTCTATACGTTTATTGTGGTTCTAATTGGTTTATGTTTTTGTGTGTTGATGAAGGAATAAGTAGACCAAAAGAGAGCTGATTCATGTGAATTATTATTAGTCTAAGCATAGATTGAATGGATGTCATGTTGAGGAGCACGTTTAATTTGATTTGGTAAGGTGAGGAGAAATGAATGTGTAGGTTTAATCGTACTTGGGTTCACAATTTTGTTGCTAAAATTTTGGTTAAGTTTGACCGAATAGAAATTTTCATTTTTATATGTTTTGTGATTAGTTTTATTTATACTTTAGTAATTTGATGTATTAGACTGTTATTTGCGTATGAATAAAGTGATATTTTGAGTGGGGTGCGTATGGTTGTTTCATTTTGTTTAGCTAAATCAATGGAAGGACAATTTAGATTAAAACATTTTGATTGGAAGGTTATGAAATGGAGCAGTTCATGGTTAAGAAATTATGGCAAATTATTTAAATCCTTGCTATGTTGTAGTTAACATAAACAGCTTTATTTTAAGTTACGGGTTATAGAACTGATGATATAAATCATGTTATTTTATGGATATAGCTAAATGGAAAGGAACTGTTGGTAATGACAAAAGTATACTATATGTTTCATGCGTTTAGAATAATAGGCTTTTTAAGGAGATAGCCATTTAAGTTTATATTTTATACAAACTATATAATAACTAGATTATATATTATATTGTTTCTATTTTTGTTAATTTATGGACAATTTGGTTAATGATTTTCTTAATTTAATAAAATCAATAATAAAACTAACATGATTTATGTTTAGAATATATATATATATATATATATATATATATATAGATATATATATATATCGAATTTAATTACAGAAATGAGGTTTATAATATTAACCTCTGTAATGATGTTTTTTTAAAAATAATAATAATAACTCATTGGATATTATTTTAAATAAAGATTAAGTGGTGATTAAATTTATGAAGGGATATTTATGTTTAGGAAGTTTAGAATACATAGCCTATTTTTATGAAAAGAAAAAAAGAAAAAGTCTCATTATTTTGGTTTCATATTTGATTGAATTATTTCATTTTATTGGTATATTAATTATTGATAAAGTTTTAAGAAATGATTTTCAAAAGGATTAATTGCTGATTAATGTTATATATATATATAGTATTTTTTAGTGTCCTCAAATATATATATCTATATATGGATTTATATGAAATAAATTTAGGATAGAATTTTATATCTTTATTTAATCAATAGATTTGTTTCATAATTAATATATATAGATATAGCAGATAAAAAAATATAATAATAATAATACTACTAATAATAATACTAATAATAATAAAACTATTTGTATTAGATTATTTTATAACTTGACCTTACGGTTGAGACGTATTAGTAATTTGGATTTAATTTTTTATGAATAATGGATTAATATGTTGATGAGCTTTAATATGGTTTTAGTTTCATAAAATAGTTGGGTGTTAGGTTAAGATGATTTAAATAATTTGAGGATATAAAATTCATAAGATATTTTTATTGAATTTTCAGAATAAATAAATTGTCTTTTAGGATATACATAAGGTTTTTATTATTAAACTAAAACTAAAATAGTTTTATGTTATATTATGATTATTTAATGACATATTGTGTTTAG
>CANYBF011425931.1:0-13538 GCA_948192965.1 Dalechampia spathulata | reverse complement strand
TTGCTTGAGATTCCATTTGACACTCTCGCATGTTAGCATATTCATGGCATATGGGAGCGTGAATGCTAAGACAGAGCGAGAGAAAATGAGGAAAGGCATGCTGGATCATATATTACAGGATTCCATAATGGAATTGTATATTATATTTCCTCCTTCGGGAGTTGAGTCTCGAGACATAGGCATAACAAAAGGGCCTACGGGCCAGGATTATAGTTGTCCTCCTTTAGGAGTTGAGTACCGGTACATAGGGATCCAGTATGGAAATATATTGTGCACAATAAGGAAAAAGGGAAAGAGGGAAGAGAGTACAGAATGGGGCAACATAGCATTGCATCGTATTGCTTGTGATTTGACATGTTTGTCTATGCTTTATGCGTGTATGATAGCTAGTACCACTGAGTCTTCGACTCAGCATTTATCAATTGATGAACGTAGGTTCTGAGCCTACGGCAGAAGGCTCAGAGCAGTGATTGTTGGCGTCAACGGAGAGGCGGATTCAACAGCGAATCCCTATCTTGAGGTGGTCTGGAGCAGCCGAGCATAGTGTTTTTTGTAGCCTCGTATTATAGCTTGTATATATGAGAGAGGCAGTAATGTATTTTTAGTTTGGTGGTGGTTTGTACGGTTGCTGTAATAAGAACCTTTGTATATTAATGAATATACTTGTTTATAGATATGTTCATTCAATTGAATGTATGTTGTTATCCAGGGTTATGTTTGGTTCTGTTTACGGATTTCACCGCCATACTATCTGTTATCCCCATACGACATATATTTATACAGGTTCAGGTATCCCTTGTAGTGTATACAGTGGTTTCCCATACGGGATGTCGTTGTGTATGCTACGGGAGCATGTTACTCCAGGTACGGGCTGGGCGTGACAAATCCCTTTTCTGATCCACCTGCATTTAGAACACAACATCTAAGTTTTCTCACTAAAGCATCAAGTTCATGAGAATCAAATTCTTACCTTGAAGCAAGTAAAGATAAGACATGGCTTCAAGCCATGAATTCATAATTGCAAGCTCTTGAATCCGACAATACATAGGTACAAAGCCAAACTAGTTGTTAAAAGGTTTAATTAAATACCTTACCAAGCTTATTGCGATGAGAATGTTTTTGGCAATTATTATCTCATTTCACTGGCATATGCATCAACTTGATATCAATAATACTTACCTGCATGGGAAAATAGAAGATAAGTTATTTATAACACCTATAAAGGTTACTCGAAGGCAAAAAAAAGAAAGGAAAAAGTATGTGAATTGGTCAAAAACCTATATAGCCTTAAACAAGCAAGACGATCATGGAATCAAGAGCTTACTACCAAACTTGTTAAACATGGCTTCATACAATCTAAAATTGATGCTTGCCTATTCACAAAAGGGGAAGGATCAAATTTCTTGGCTCTCATTGTCTACATTGTTGATATGTTGGTTTGCAAGGAAAAGTTGTTTTGAGATTACAAAAGTAAAAAAGTTCTTGCACACATGATTCATAATTAAGGATTTGGAACCAGTAAAGGTTCTTTCTTGGTATAGAAATTGCTTGATCAGATTATGTTTCTCAATCAATAAAAATATATAAGGGATCTAATTGAAGAAACGGATTTGACAAAGACTACTGGTACTTGTTTTCGTTTACCATGAGAGATGTTACTTCGTGATGAATCTAGTACTCTATTTTCTAAACTGGATTTCTTCCAACAAATTGTTGGGAAACTGCTTTATCTTGGTTTAACTCAATCGAACATAACATATGCAACCCAACAACTGAGTTAATATATGCAACAACCCAAGAAGATACATGCAATTTTGCATATAATACGTTACTTGAAAGGATCACCTAAACAAGGATTATTTTGTCATGCTTCTAATGATCTACATGTTTCTACCTACTATGATACAAACTAGGCAGCTTGTCCTATTTCTCATTAGTCACTTTTAGGTTATTGCATTTTTCTTGGAGGTGCACTAATTTCCTAGAAGATAAAAAATAACCAACAAGTAGCATTTCTATTGTCAGAGAGGAATAGGGGAGCATGGTTAAAACTATTTCAGATTTAAAATAGGTTTCGTACTTGTTGTAACAATTCAAGATGCCAATCCCTCTTCACTGCGATAACAAAGTGGCTCAGTATATAACTGCAAACCCAATCTTCCACGAAAGAACTAAACACTTAAAAATTGATTGCCGCATTATGAGAAACTGTATTAGGAGTGGTTTTATTTATATCATTCATATAAGCTCCAAAGATTAGATTGTTGACATCTTCACAAAGTCATTAAGTATGAAGGTGTTTCAACAGATGATGATGAAGATGAAAACTTATCACAATTGAAAGTAAAGATCTACTTGCTAATCGAGAAGTCATTACGAATATCCATGCCGAGGATGAATCTAAAAAAAATGAGCAAGGATCTTGGGTAGATGTTACTGATGAGTTTGAAGCTAAGTATGAAGATACATGTAATGTCGATTAAGGAAAAGGAAAAGACTAGCCAGAAGATGGAACCAAACAAAAAAATAAAAACCAACAAGAAATCAGGAGCTTAAAAACTTATACGGGATTAGATTTGTAGAGAGAAGAGATTCTCTAGAGCAAGTGTTAATAGCAAAAAGAAAACCATTTGACAACTTGAAGAAACAAACGTCATGCTTTGTTTCAAATCGTTTTAGGGTTTTTTTTGGCAAGAGCGGGCATGTTGTTGTTCTCATGTGAGCTCATATTATTTTGCTAACTAAACTATAAATATAGCTTTGGATGATTACAAAAATTATGATATTTTTATTCGTATAGTATTAATATTCTTTATAAAATTAATATGTTCTAATTATTTATTTAATATTTGAATTGTCTTTTTTTTTTCTATATAAATTACAAAATTCAGTTTAAAGAGAATAAGATTTTCAATTTCATTGGATCGAATCTTTTATATATCATAAGCTACATCAAACTTTATAATATTAAAGATTTAATAATAATAGATCTAAAATTAAATTATAATTACTTAAACCAACACACTTAAGTCTTAAATTATTTAAGATACCAACTCACACAAGTTCAAATTATCTAATTTAAATCATTTATTCAAATTATGTTAAAATCCATGGATTCCTAACAGCTATACATATGTATGTATTTCATGTTGTAAAAGTCAACGCCTCCACCGTGGCTTTAAATTAATCACTTTTAACATTGTCAACCGAACACAAAAAGGAGAAACCTCAAGACAGCCAGACGTTCAACAATATGATATAAATTTACTTTTCTCAAGTACGTATACCTCTTCCCTAAGTTCACTCCAACTATACATTTCAAGATAAAGATTAGCGTGAAAATTATCACTCTCTGGGACATATATATATATATATGTATGTATGTATGTATATATATATATATATATATATATATATATATATATATATATACATGTAAGACAATGATAAAAGTTTGAGGTAAACTTCCCTTTTCCCCCATAACCTGGAAAAAACTGTACAAAACTAGATTGTCCTGCTGCCTGTGTTCCCCAAGCATGAGAGCTGAAATTCTATGCTACAGTTTTACCAGCAATGATGCCCTTTCCGTGATGTTATATAACAAATAACATGTAAATAAGCAGGAGAAACGTTGGTCATGTAACCCTTCTGTAGAAGAGGACGTAAGCTGCAGGTGTGTTGATCCTGTCTTCGCTAACCAGAAAAACATTGTCATCATCGAATTCATACCACCTGCCACGGTCATGCTGCACGGAGAAAGGGAATACAGAGGGTCATTTAAAAAGTTTTGCATTTAACACTAAATTTCCAGAAATATACAAAAATTTCATCATGTCACCAATGATTCAGATATAATGATGATATTTGACTCCTTATCAAGCACACCACAATGGACATGCACACAATATCAACACAACATATGTTTGAGTTATTTGTAAATTGCTTGAATAAATAGGATGGTCCGGTTCCTGTTAAAAAAACACCCAGAGGGAACAGGCTAAGGAAAGCCAAAGGGGTTTTCCGTGGGATGTGAAATGAAAACTATTTCCCCACCTGAGGTTTGTGAATAAGTGTTATCTGATAATAAGCGAAGGACATCAGTCACTCTCCTAAACAAGATGTATTGAACTCATACTTCATTAGATAGGTTTTTGTGAATGTCAACAAAGTAACATGAATAAATCACTCTCCTAAACAAGATGTATTGAACTCATACTTCTTAAGATAGGTTTTTGTGAATGTCAACAAAGTAACATGAATAAATTTCTCAATATGCATACACGCACACTCATATATTGAATAATACATATGTAAATAACCTGGTTATGTACTCACATTAACAAATGCAGTATAGTGACCGCCTCCCATGCCTCCATAATGATTACTTATTGCATATAGTTCATAGCGATAGGAACACCGGCCATGAGTGTGAGAAATGTAAGCTGAAAGATCAAAATCATGTATGGGGAAGTCAACATGGGTTTCCAGCTTATTCTTAATAACTCGGCTGTAGGAGAACCTCTTCAAATGAACAACCAATATTTCAGGCAATCTCCACAGATCTAACTTCTTACAAGCCGGGCGATGCTTCTTGCATGAAGGGCAATACCTAAAAATCAAATATAATTAGAACATTCAGCATCAGTTTCATTTTGGTGATACCAATCCATACTTACAACTTAAATGTACACAGATGTGGTCCGCCGCACCCGTGCATGCTGACAAAGAAACAATAGAAAACAGAATTTTGCCACATAATTTTAAATAAAATAAAATAAAATCCAGACTAACCACATGTCTTCTGGACCTAAAGGCTCTTCCTTCAAAAATGCTTCTAGACATTTATACAAAGAAACAGATTCCTGCGGCCTCCTTGTATAGAGCTGAGACTTAAAAACCTCTGGTAAGGAGCTCAGAATGCATGTATCGTACTTCTCAAACATCTTTTCCGACCAAAATACATGCACCTCCAATATGTTCAATACAGGGAACAACAAAGGCTTACTCATCTGTATTGGTACTCTTTCTCCAGAAATATTATTATTCATCCAGAAAGTAAAATCGGCACTGGAATGTGAATCATCATCTGTTTCTCCATCTGAACCTGTATTGTTCTCAGAAACTGTAGGACTAGAGACGTCCTCCATGGCAGAATCTTCATTAGTTGTGATCCCTGAATCATCGTAGTCATTCAATAATTCATCATCGGCAGACAGTAGGAAGGGATTAAGCAGTTTCAGGTACTGTTTACGCAGATCCAATCCATTCTGAAGATCAGAAACTCTTGCTACAAAAGGAATGCCAAACAATTTCAAGTCCAGTGCTACACTCTCCAATACAGAAGGCCTGAAGTCCAAAAGTCAGATAAATAGATAAACAAACATAAGAATCATCAGAGTGCCTAAGGCAATAATAAGGATGAAGAAGCTTACTTGACCAGACGTCCATGCATAAACACAACCAACGGGGACGCCCCATTATCTTTGGGTAAACGATAAGCAACAAGTCTGTCTTCATCTCTGATCAAGGCTAACGAATCAGATGGCTCCTCCAAGAAACGGAAAGTTTTATTCTTGTATATCTACAGAACATTCAAAAAGTTCAGAGCCCGAGATGACTGAAACTTTATGCAAATTCAATATCCAAAAAAACCATCACACAACTTTCAAAATCTGAGGCTATAAGATGAGTATAAATCCAAACCAAAAAGGAGCAGAAGACATGTAGCTTCAGTTGAGCATTAGTCACAAATATGTATCATTCCCTGAGAACTACTTCATAATAATATTCTCAATCTATAGACACAAACTGCTCTTCATATTCTCTAATTTAGAATAACATCATCCGCAAGTCTATAATTCTTAATTATTTTCTATTATCTAATTTATTATCTTTCCCATTTCAGAACTGAAACTAAAACAGTCAAACTGTCTTGCTTTAGGATTTATTCATATTCAAGCTCTTGAACCTCGAATGGCAGTAATTCCAATTTATGGAAAGTGGATGCCCCTTAATCCAAGTGACTAATTATAGTTTTAATAATGGTCAGATCCAAACCCAATAATATCTAACGCATATTAAAGTCTAAATCTTTGTCATTAAATTTACACTACCATTTTATTAGCCACCAAAATAAGCCTAACCTGACGTTAAAAAAATAAAAAGGCAAGTCTAATCCAGTTTCTTGATTTCCTAGTTTCTTCTTCATTCTCAGGGGCCCATTCTAGCAGTGGCTGAGTTTCAACGAGTGTTTGAAAATTCTTCCAAGTGATAATTGGAGCTTCATAAGACCTTATTCATGTTAAATTCAGCTGTTGTTAAAGACCTTTGCACCATTAACTATTTCATCAGTCATTCCACACATTCTCTAAAACTTCTAACAGCATGATTGCCAGCTTATTATTATAATGGTGAAGTGACAGTAATCCCAGACCCATTATCACAGTCTTGAGTCCATGCTAAGATTGGACGTACTGGTGAACAATATGCCACTAGTAAGCAATCAAGAGCACTTTAGCAGCATACCTCAACCACTAGCAGGGTCTCATCATCTCTTAAAGAACATGCAATGCTCAATTTGTCAAGGAGATCTTGTAATCGTCCACATTTTGGCACAGTTACAGTAACAGGAAAAGGCATTGTACCCCCATCAGTGCTCATCAGTGTCAAAGTCACTGTTCTCATAGTTGTTGAAGGTAGTGGCAGCGACAGGTACATAAATGGATCAAATGTAACAGATTTCTTTTTACACATGGGGCAGACTAATGTTGAACGATACTGACCCTGAAAACAATAATAATGATAAAAATAATCAACTCAGCTGAGGAAAAAGAGGTCACTCTTTAGCTAACTTCAAAAATAAAATTCAGTTGAGCCTACGAAGAAAATCTAATGGAAGTGATAGAATAAGCTATGATTCTCTGAACTGACCATTCTAGTGCATGCATTAAAATATTAGGACTCCTTATCCAAGAGTAACAGAAGACTACTTGACAATAGTTAAACATGTTTCATTGCAATGATTTGCTCAGACTTTAAAAATCAAACGAGTTCAACGTGTAAAATTTGCCTTTAACATAGAAGACTCACTTGGCATAAATCTACTATAATGGAGTCATTGCGTGCTAAATGATTCTGCCAATAATCATTGGCCACTTCATTGTCAGGACGGTCATCTGTATCTTTAGCTTCAATGTAAGGTTTGAATTTCACACGATTTAAATCTTCATGGAGTCCATCGAGCAAGAAGGCAAGAAATTCCTGCATTTGGAAAACACAAGTATTCAAGAAATTAATTAAAAGGCAATCCACAAAGAAAAATTGATAATCAATCAATAGCAGAAGACAAATGAAAAGCTAATATTGGACAGATCAAATAGCTGCACTGACTTGGGAATCATGCTGGTTATAGCCACTGAATTGAGGAGCAAAATTAGCAAGTTTCAGCTTGAACATCCTAGGAGCAACTGGAATCGCTCCAGGAAACCAAAGCTTCCTTAACAAGTCTCCAAATGCCAAAGCAAGTTCACCCTGGTAGAAAAGCATATGTTATACAAAAAGAATGGGCCATGTGAAGTCTGCAAAAATTGCTAAGGATAACTGAACTCGTTACTACTTACATTCAGTCCTAGTGGATTTTCACGATTTATTTCTTTTTTATAATCTCCCAAGAAATAATCAACTAGCTTTGGAGTGTGTGCCAAACACTGAATTGCACTATTCATGAAGCATGTATTCCCAAGGTTTCGTAGTCCTGTCAAACCCAACAACCCAACTTTTCTATAACCATGACTAGAAAAGGCTGAGTTTGATAGAGTTAAAGAACAACTCATTAAATTATTTCTTCTTAAGGAATTCTCTGTCTGGCTGTTTTCTGCCATCTCATCAATCTCTCCATCTTTAAACTTAACTGGATCTGGAAATCCATACACTTTCAATTCAAGGTGGATCTGAAATGATAACATGCATAGTAAGATCGCAAACAAACCACATAGCAATAGCTAAATAATTAAGTAGTAAACAATTCTGTTGCATGCAAAAGTAAGCTATTGGGCTCATCCGGTGCATTTGTATGCAGGCTATCCCTTACTTATCACAAAGGGAGCCTATACACTCCTAGAACCAACCTAAAGGAAAAATTTTACTGGTGTTTTCCTTCAATCAAGACAAAAAAAAAAAAAAAAAAGAAAAGAAAAAGAAGAGCTAAATCTGAAACTGAAAGGAAACTCTGCTTAAAATATCATTTACCTCTTCAGCAGATTGATCCAAGGTACCATTAGGAATCTCAAACTTCTCTTTCGTGAAGAGTTGGGTTGTTTGCCCAGAGAAATCCCAAATATGCAACTGAATGGTAGATAAATTGTACAATCAACAATCTTTTTTTTTCAAAAGCATGGGATATTAAATCTTAAGAAACAAACTAACCAGCTGGGTCTTAGAGGAAAAGATACTGCCCACTCGCCTGTAAAAAATAATATCATTGTCCTGAAAATTTACAGTATATTGTCAAATACACAAGATTAAACAAAGAAACACATTTTTAGTGATGTTAAACCTAACGGAATCATCTAACTAACAGCCATGCATTGTGAAATTTCACAATCTAGACAATACCTAAGTTTCAAGTCTTGTCATGCAAATGCATTCAAGAAAGATATTTATATAACAAAATGATTAAACAGATATGAATTATTTACAGGCAACTGTTAAAAACTCAGTTCTACAAATAAATCAACATATAACAGAAAATTTACCTTTAAATTTATCTTCACTACCAAAGAATTTGTTTCCAGAGAAACTGAAAGAGTAATTTGCAAAGAAAATACATCTAAATCATCTTCAGTAAGTAAAGAGCTATGTACATCTTCCTCTGCTGCTTTCAAACTATTATGCCTGCAGAAAAATTGAGAATATCAATGCATGAAATCAAATCCGCAAGACCTTCCTAGAGAATGACAGTTTCAAACAAAATATGATAAGCACATGTCACAAAACTTATGTACAAAATCGTTCATTGTAAGATAATATCATTTATATTATAAGTGCAAACACCATTTATAATATTCAAGAACAAGGCAAATGGAATGCCCTTAAGCTTCTAAGTTTCTCTACATGCTCTTTGACAAACAGTAATAAACTTATCTGGAATTTCCAAATTCGTGTAGAATATGTAGTTCCAGTAGAGTATGATTGCAATTTATTATCCTGTTTAAAACTTTGAGAAATGGAAAGTATTGTCGTTAAACTCTACATTCTTGTATGGTTATATGGGTTCTTGTAATCCACTCTATACGGCTTTTATTTACACTTTTGTCAAGATTAAAGCTGGGCAAATCCAATTAAATAACCCTTCCAGTTTTTCCACTTCAGCGTTGCACTTTCATATAGAAGTTGACATACTGCACCTCAAAAATTGCAGCTCGGATAAGATTTCTATTTTCTTTTTACTGCTAGAATAACTGAAGGAAGAAAGTTATAGCGGTCAATTGAACAGAGGGAATGTGAATTTCATGGGATTCATAAAATCCAAGGAACTTAAAAATTCATAAGCCTGGTACTCGCATAATAATGCTAGTGAACTTTTCATTATTATTCATAATTCCAAAGCAGAATTTCCGTTTCATTATTTTTCATTAATGTTAAATGCATAATGATATTAAATAACAAGTAAAGCATTCAGCATTATAATCTTATGTTAGGAATGGTTTTCCTAATAGACAAGCATTGGGTAGAAAAGGAGAAGAAATGGGTAAAGGTGAGGATGGAGAAGAAGTGGGAAAGGGGAGAGGAAGGAGAAAAGAGAAAAACGTGATAGAGTGATTTGGTATTCTATTCCATTCCTGACATTCCCAGGACGATAGTGTGGTACATATAATAAAATAGCATGATAGTTTTCATTTCTTTTCTATATATTTTAATCTTATATTCTAGTCCTAACAATACTCTCCCCTTGATTTCATTCTTGTCCCAAGAATGATGGATGTGCTGCACCAAACAAAATCTTTCTATCTATGCCAATGGGTTTGCTGCTCTTTACGCTCATTGCTTCTCCGCCTCTAGTAAATGCTTGCAATACTCAACATGGGTGTCGTATGTTGCAACAAGCAGATGACTAGTGAAATAAATAAATAATCAACACTTGCCCATATGATCCATTATATTTGATTCAGATGCACCTATCATCAAATACACTCCAAAGTTCTATCTACTTCCATTCTAGCATTTTCACAAACACTTAGAGGACACCTATTTTAAGAGACAAATCCTTGCTCGATTGAAGCACTTGTATCAACTTACATAAAAGACCTCCAAAATAAAAACTAGCTTGAAAGGAACCACTATTTCGTGCCTTTTGATATTGGTTTTTTCCTTTTTTTTTTTTTGTTGGAATGGTTTTAGAAAAGACAATCACAGAATTAATCCAAGGAAGAGGGTTGAGAGTAAGAAAAATAGAGTGAGAAAAGGAAGAATTCCTTAGAATCGAATCCTGAAATTTTTCTCTTCCTTCGTCTGTCCATTTTTTTTTTTTTGATAGATGGATGTAGATACAGAAATAATCGAAGGGAAGGATTTAGGGAGAAGAAGAAAAACAGACTAGGATGAAAAAAGAATTCCCTTGGATTGTCACTGCTCTGATACCATTGTTAGGAATGGTTTTCCTAACAGACAAGCATTGGGTAGAAAAGTAGAAGAAATGGGTAAAGGAGAGGATGGAGAAGAAGTGGGAAAGGGGAGAGGAACGAGAAGAGAGAAAAACGTGATAGAGTGATTTGGCATTCCATTCCATTCCTGACATTCCCAGCACAATAGTTTGCTATATATAATAAAATAGCATGATAGTTGTCATTTCTTTTCTATATATTTTAATCTTATCTTCTAGTCCTAACATCTTACCGCTTCAAATCCATGAAATTCAACAAATATCTGCAAGTGATATCATAGTAAACGTGAAAATCAATGCACCTCGAATCACTAACCATATAAGTGCCTGCAACCACATTGCCGCTGATAACAAAGCATACTCCCTAAGCTCTTCTTTCATTGTACCATTACTCTTTCGAAAATCTCCTTCTACCTTCCTCAAATCCAACTCAATCCCTTCATTGCAATGATCATTATCAACATTATCATTTACAGTAACCTCCACGTCATACAACACTCCGGTTTCACCTTCACAGCCAACTTTCGCCTCTTTCCACCACCTGAATATCAAAAAAAAAAACACGAAAACGAATCAGAATTTTTATTTACCAAAGGAAAAAACATAAAGAGCTAAAAATCGAAAAAAGTAAACAAACCTAAAAGGAACTAAGTAGAGTTTTTCAACGCCATTATCATCGTCATCAACGAAATAGGGGTTAAAGTAACTGCGAGAAGAGTAGGGAGCGACGTTGCTGTCATGATTGAGGATATTAGAGTCGTCTTCGGCGGTGGGTGCAGGGGCAGCGACGGAGAAGAAGAAATCATCGCCCATGGTAAAACGTGAATAAGGTAGGGCTCCAGAGAGGAGAGAGAGAAGGAAGGATTTGAAAAGGTGCAGAGTAGAGAGGGAAAACTGAGTAAGTTTAATGGCGGATTTTGAGATTAGGGAGAAAAGGGGGAGATTTTTCAATAAAAGACGACGGCTCATAAAGAGGAACAAAACCCAACTATAATAATAATAGAGATTTTATTACCTACAACCCATTTTATTGCTACATAAATAAATAAATATACGATTTTATTGTCTTTAATATTAATAAAATAAAATTTCTCAATAACAATATCATAATTACAAAATAAAATAATTGATTCAGATCTACCCGATTCAAATTCTATTTAGCTTCAAAATTGTTAATTTCCCCCTTTAATTTCTCACTTAGGACAATTTAGTTCAAAAAGTAAATTTTTTATCAAATTACTCCTAATATTTTACAATTATTGATAAAATTTAAAATTGAAAAATCATCTTTATAAATTAATTTTAGAGATTTTTTTATTGTTTTTCTTAGATTTTTATTTTTAATTTTAATTTTATATATTAACATTATTAATGCTATGATAATTAATTTTAATATGTGAAGTTAATAAATAAAGTCAGAAATTAAAATAATTAATTATTTTTTATTAATAAAATTGTTATATATATTAATTTTTATAACATTAATTATACAAGAATTTTTGTAATTATTCAAATATCATATTCATATTACATTATAGTTTAAATTATTAAACTAGCATTTATGATGAGTTTAATATTAAATTTTGTATAAATTCATTATTCTTATAATTATCTCATAATAAATCTATTAAAATCAATCATTTTTAGCCAACTTTTCATAAATAATTAATTAATTAAGACCCACAAATGCAATGATGAGATGTGTAGACATTATCAAAATCATGATAACTGCAAATTCGAAATGTTTAGATATAAATTTTTATAATAATTGAAGAGCTTGGAAAACTCTTTTTGATAATTATTTTATAAAATGTATTTTAAAAAATATCTATTCAATTATAACTATAATTATGATGTATCATGTCGTGTAATTTTTCGATAAATTTATATATGAAAAATATTATTTTTAATTTAATTTATATATTTTTATATTCAAATAAAATTATAATTATTTTCTTTATCTATATTATTCCTTAGAATTATGATTTTTTAACCGAATTTCTAGTTTTAAAAAATTTTAATTATTTAATTTAACTATTGAAATTTAATTTTCTATAAAATTAATTGATGGTATCTATTTTTATAAAAATACCTAATATAATTGAAAAAGTAATAATTTTATTTTATAAAATTGTATGAATATACTTCCTCAATCTAACAAAATTGATTTATTAATGTCAAATATGAGGTTTTATGTAAAGAGGGATAGGACAGATATTTAATTGTATTTTATTTTATTATTTTTGGAATGTAATAGGTGAAACAACCTCTCTTCCCATCAAATCTAATTATACTCCCAATATTTTTTAGGGAGAATGATTAGTTGAGCTTTGATGTCATACTAAAAACTAGTCACAAAATAGACATTGATGATATCTATCTTTTGAGTGTGTTTGTGTAGAATTTTCCCTCGTACCTACACATGAAATAGGATTATCAAATCTTTACAATCCTTACTAGTCAATGAAAGAAGTTGATATTTTTTTTTTTTTTTGATAATCCAAGTGTCGGTGCTTGCGCTCCCCTAGTCCTGGAACCTATGACCCAACCCCCAAGGGCCATAGGCGGGTAAATCCGGGTCTGATCTCAGTCAACAAGTGCGAGTATTGGCTCCCGGCGCAAAGTCCAGCAGGGCTTATAAACCTTGTTGCTCCTTCCCTCCCCTAGGGACTTATAAACCTTGTTGCTCCTTCCCTCCCCTAGGGACTTACTAATGAGCCAGTTGTATAGATAACCTTAGTTTGTTAGGAATGAGATGTATTCTGTTACCTAGCTATATCTCTTGTAACTTATCAGAATAGGTCATATGTGTATAAATACCTTTCATAATACAATGGAAAATACATTCTTCTGGTTCTATTTTTGTGCTCCTGCTTTA
>CANYBF011425442.1:0-20221 GCA_948192965.1 Dalechampia spathulata | reverse complement strand
AAAGTCATTGTGGATAGTCTTGAAAAATTCTACACCATTAAGGATGACTTGAGGAGAGAGGTACAACCTTCCAATGCAATTGAAAACCCGAGTTCAAACGAGAAGAAGGTAGTAGAAAAAGTCAATATTTCTCAGTCACCTCAACTCTCTGCTTTTATTCAGGAAGGGAATCATATGGTTCCTAATAGGCAAGATTCCGGAGGACTCGGGGGGCAAAAGATTGGATTCACTCGTACTAACAAAAAGATGAGTGAAATCTCAAGAGCTTTAGTAGAAAAGATAGGTATTCATCTACATAAGAGGAAAGAATGTGATACCTCAAGATTGTTTAAATGACAAGTCAGGTATGTTTCATCAAATTTTTGCTAATTCTAACTTCATTTTACAGCCAAATCATTATGATACAGATGGACAAGGATATAAAGGCTCAGGGGGCATTGTTCTTCAACCCAATTGGCCTATTCCTTCGGCGTTCCTCAACTTAATAGGCTTGTTCTGCCTATTCCTCCGGCTAGTATGTTTGTTCCTCAACTTAATAGACTTGTTCGGCCTATTCCTCCGGCTAATATGTTTGTTCCTCAACTTAATAGGCTTGTTCAGCCTATTCCTCAGGCCAAGATGTTTGTTCCTCAATCTAATATATTTATTTCTCAAGCTTTTCAGGCAAGAAAATATGATAAATGGTTGCCTAAATGGGAAGAGCCATTTAAAATTCATCAAATTTGAGAGGAAAATGCTTATTGAATGGTTTACAAAAAGTATATTGATAAAAGTCCATGATATAGAAACTCGTAGGGAGGCTATAAAAAGAGAAGTCAATCATGGCCTAAGATAGTTATGACCATAATTACCATTTTTTTATTATTATTATGTTTAAATTTTTATTCATAAAGTGTTTTGATATGGTGTTTTGTGTTTTCTTTCTTATTTTGGATTTTTTTTTAAAAAAAAAAAATATATATATATATATATATATATGTTTTAATATTTAAGTGTTGACATTTAAATGTTTTATTTTTATTTTAAACTTCAATATTTAAATATTTTTATTATTGCATAGATCTGAAAATTTTTTTGTTTATGCTTTTAGTATTTGAGTTTTTTTAGTTTAATCATGTTTCAAAATTTAATTGTCTTTAATTGTTAGATGTTTAAAAGTTTAAATATTTTATTTAATATTTTCTTAGTAATTGTTATTTGAATGTTAATATCTAAATGTTTTAATTTAGTTTTATTATTATTATTATTATTATTATTATTATTATTATTATTATTATATATTTAAATGTTTACTTTTTATCTTTATTTTTTTTTATTTTATTATTATTCTAATATAATATGTGTTTATATTATTATTAAAAAATGCATAGTACTAGTGGCATATCTTTATGCTTAAGATATGATAGGTGAAGGTTTTTGAAGAATTGAGATTTATAATTTATCTTAATTAAATCCATACGTAATGACTTTATTGAATTCAGTCATTCATATACGGAAGGCAATTGTTGGGTTTAAATTCAAAAATTTTAAATTAGTTTAATTAAATTAGAATTTTTTGAAAGCATTAATCAACTAATTAAATTTTAATTAATAGTTAATAATTATTAAAAGCTACTAGCAAAAAATAATAACAGTTATTAAATGAGGAAGTGATAGCAGTTTTTCCTAAGGAAGATGGAGCAGCGGGACGTAGGGAAGTGAGCAGTAGTTATTCCATTTTCAACAACGAGTGGGTAAGCGATTACAGATTTGACTCAGATAAAAGGAACCAAGAGAGGTTGGTGGAAAAGGATTATACAAAAAATAAGCAATTCTCTCAAGATTATATTTTTCAACAGCCTTTTCAACAGCCAAATTATGCTTAAGATATGATAGGTGAAGGTCTAAGGAATTGAGTTTTTGAAGAATTGAGGTTTATAATTTGTTTTAATTAAATCCATACGTAATGGCTTTATTGAATTTAGCCATTCCTATGCGGGAGGCAATTGTTGGGTTTAAATTTAAAAATTTTAAATTAGTTTAATTAAATTAGAATTTTTTGAGAGCATTAATCAGCTAATTAAATTTTAATTAATAGTTAAGAATTATTAAAAGCTACTAGCAAAAAATAATAACAGTTATTAAATGAAGAAGTGACAACAATTTTTCCTAAGGAAGATGGAGCAGCGAGACATGGGAAAGTGAGCAGTAGTTATTCCATTTTCAACGACGAGTGGGTAAGCGATTACAGATTTGGCTTAAATAAAAGGAACCAAGAGAGGTTGGTGGAAAAGGATCACACAAAAAATAAGCAATTCTTTCAAGATTATATTTTTCAACAGCCTTTTCTTTTTATGTTCATACAATCAAGCTTACTGCCTTCATTTCTCTTTTCTATTTACAGAATATTATGGCCACTTTTGCTCTTTATTAGAAGAATACAGTTCTGTTTCTTTGATTTATCTTAATTACTCCTTTTTCTAGCCTAATTTTAGCTTGTCATCGTTATTCTTAAAAGCTTTTTTGTGTCAAGCCATTTAATTACGTTCAAGTAAATTGTCAAAGGAGCTCGAGGAACCACAATCGCCTGGCGCATTTGGCGTATTTGTTGAGGTTTAACCTCTGGTACGCCCGCAAATAATAATTTCTAAATTCGTGCCAAACAATATTATATACATCTTAAATAAAAATAAATTAACAATAGATATTTAAAAAAATATGAATAAATTAATTGACATATTAAAATAACAAAATCTATGAAATTCAAGAGTAATATATATTATGCAAAATTAAATCAAGAAAATCAGTGAAAGACCTTTACAATTCCTTTAAAATTAGTTAAACATGTTTTTACGCGACAAGAATGTTAATTGCGTCACAGTGTTTACTAACCAGTGCTATTAATTTGGACTCGAGACCAAGTCGATTCAAAATTCAAAGTATTGACTTTGAAACTTGTGACTCAACTTTGTTCTAACCAAATTTTGATTAATAAAGTTTAAATTTAATTTAATGGAGCTCAGTTTAAACACTTTAGTAGTTGAAGGATTCAAATACACTCTAAATATATGTGTGCGACGACATTATTTGTTGTATATAAAATAAGATTCAATGTTTTGGATTTTCTCTTAGATTAAGTATTGCTATTATTGACTATATATTATATCCTAGAGAATCAAATGTTCGAATACAAGAATTTCATGTTCAATAAATACAAGGAGTGTAGACTACATAGAAGTGAAGTGCATTATACTTCAATATATTATATACTGGTTCAACAAATTTAGGTTAACGAAGTTTATACATGGTATAAAAGTAAAGATGACACTATATGATTCTTGAGAAGATATGGTATAAAGCTAAGGAGGGTTTTGTCAGTAGGTTTGATTTTACTGAGATTATAGTTTGAATGCAGGCAAGGAGAAATACAAGGATATCTATCCAAACCTTACTGTTAGACACTTGAGGAATAGCCCATATTCCTCAAATGTTCAACATTCAACAAGTATCTAACAACATGTGTAGCAGTTCCACCACTTAGAAAGTCGTTGAACACTTAAGGAGTAGCCCTTTAAAGTATGGATTTTTATTTGTTTTATCATTAAATTTAATATTAATAAGATGCCAATGTAGTTTCACATTGTTTAGGGTTTTTAGATTTAATATATTTGTGCTTTATTAATATTAAACGTCTTTGAAGGTTATTATACAAAAATTTTACGAAATGATTAAATAATTTTATTTCCAGTAAATATGAAAAAAGAGGTTACGAAGAGTGTTGTTTTGGGATCTCAAAATAGAAAAGTAAATGGAACCTTGGGTATTATCTAGGCTCTGGAAGTTTGTTCCCACACCCAACGAAAATACATATCCCAAAATGTTCGGGCATGAGATGAATAGGTAAGGTAAATAAATAAGAAAATGAAATGTATCAGCAATTATTGGATTTCATAAATAGGAAAATTATAGTATACTAACACTTTCTTTTTTAATTTAGTCATTATAAAGGAGCTGTGTAAAAGCTATGGAATAACAAGGGGGTCTGAATCTTTTCATACAACATGACATGACAGGCACATAGGATAAGGGGGTGTGTGTGTGTGCGCGTGCGAGCGCGCGCTAAAGCAAGATAAGAAAGTGGGTAAAATACCTCGTCAGACGACTCCACCCTTTTGCATGCCAAAAATGCCGAGAGACCATACAAGCGAGGCATGGTATTCACTGGAGTTAAATTATATTTATGGGATGCTAATGATTTTTTGTCCGACAGTTGGAGCAAAAATGGATCCCCGCAAGGTTCCCTACTTGTCACGCGATTCCCTCTTTGGAAGTAAATCAGGCCTTCTGAATCTGAATCTAAATCTTACGCCTGGAAACAAGGAAACAGATATTGATATGAAGAAATTTCCAATTTTAAAATGTTATAAACCATGTATCCAACATTAGAAATGTCGAACAAAATACATTGAAGGAAAAAAATTATCTCCGGTGTCTTGGAAAGTTAGACGGCAGATTAAAAAATTATAATTACCGTATGATTTTCTGGAGAAGAACTTCAGTATTTCATCAATAATGATAACCTGCAAGAAAATACAAACATCAGATTCAATAATGATTCACTAGCCATTATAGAACAGGCAATAGCACGTTAAAACTTAAGTAACGTATCAGGGAAAGGAAGGACGTGTATCAAAGAGAAGTTCCCTATCTTCAACATCTATACATATGGTTTTACCCACTCCTACACAGCTTGCCACTACAGCCAATACACCGGTTAATTTTGGCAACATTAAACTCAAAATTTTAGACTGGAGTCCCTAAAACCAAACCGTGAGTTCAATTTGTACAAGTTGTAATTCAAAAGAAAAAACACACGACTTCTAGAAAAATAAATAGTATCCATGATGACTTAAAATTTATATTCAGTAACTAACTAAAATGTAAATACGCATATAATATGTAATACATAATTATAAATTCATCAAATAAAAATCATAATTTCATGAAGTGTTTATTCTTTTAGACCTGAAATTTAAAGAAATTACAGCAAAAAATCCAACTAATTAAAAGAAAATTTAAGACAATATATGTTTTCATATTAACTAAGTAGACTTTATATTCCAATAAATAAATAGCTAAATAATTCAAACAGAAATACCAATCTTACCTACTATTTTGAATTAATATTAATTTTAAATATATAAATAAATAACTAGGTTATATTGTTTAATTAATAACTAATAATTCAAACACAAGTCCCAATTCAAATGTCAATTCTAAAACCATCAAAGTCATTAAAATGTTCAAATTAATATTCGTGAAACCTTGAAGAAATAACAAGTAAAAAAGAATGCAAAACGAGGATACGCATTAAATAGTCTATTAAGTTGATTCTTGAATGAACTATAATGTAGAAGTGAAAAGTAATATTTATTGAACACGTTAACATCAGTTGTTAATTTGCACGTTTACCTCCAGTTTTATATGCAACTTGACTCGTTTAATTGATTCTGAAAGGTAAATTTCTAGGCAAGTTCGAAAGTGATGCTTTTTGGACACAAAATTTCATATTAACATAATATTAATTAACCGAGTTTGCAAGGATTCACTCCATACGGGGAAAGAAAGGTACAGCACAACAGTCCACTCAGCCCACGATAATGGTGTTACCTGCAACATATTGTGTAATTAGGTTAGTTACCTGACATAATGGTAAGATGAATTATCAATTAAAGGACCTTTAGATGAACGCATAGTTAGAAGAAAACAAAAGGAAAGAAAAAGGGAACAACTTACAGAGAAAAGAATAGACAGTGGATGCACGTATAAAATTAGTATGTGAAAAAACATTGTCAGTATGATGGAAGCAACAAGCCACAAATTACTCCAGGGAGGGATAACGCTGAGAAAAAAGAGTTGGCATAATCAGCAAAAATCACGAATAAAAATGACCTACTTCGGCAAAGCAAAAAACAAAACCAAAGGGGCGTGAAGTAGAAAGAAATGAACACATAAGATTGTCAATGAAATTGAATACTCACAGAAGTGATTGATTCTCACTGAGATTATTTAAAGCATTAAACATCTCAACAACAACAAGCACCGTCATGGAGACAGTTGATGGATGCTTATCATCAAATATACTGCACGGGTAAGTCGTCTCCCTTGTTGAGCAAGAGTCAAATTTCATCTGTCATAAATGTTAGATTAGGAGTTCCACCTCCATATATAGGATTCTAAGGACAAGTACAACCGTGCACAAGGCAACTGACACCTAGAATGAAATCTCACCAATTCACTATATGGTAGTTTGGGACCGCTGTCAGAGTATACAAACCACCACACGAACCCGGCGACTGTGGCAAGGCCAACATAAGCTGCATCAACCAGACATAGAAGTCATACAAATCTGAAATAAGGAAAACATGAAGCAGCAAAAAATGTTTTGCCTGTTCCAAATATATGATAGGAATGTTTGAATAGAAGGAAGACATTAACAACAAAATAAATTGAACGTTCAAATGGAAGTAAGCTGGGAACAACAAAAATATTAGATCGTCATTCCTCTATTGGAAGAAGACGGCAAATATTATTTGACCCATGAGTTACAAGCCATTGAACAAGAAAAGCTAAAAGTATTTCAAACTGTAATATCTGAGACATAAAATAAATAAAGGCATAAAACCAATACTGTATGAGGAAATATTTTGCGGACCTCAAATGTTTTTCTAAAACCTTCTCCCAAAACCTAATAACGTGGAATTCCCAATTTAGTATTATGAACAAACTTCATCTTTCTAAGTTGAAATATACCTTATTATCAGTCGTGTGATTGTATTATGTAATATTCTGACATGACAACATTGGAATGGATATAATAGATTTATAGACAATAAGTTACCTAGGAGAAGACAAATCCATGAAATGATTTCTTAATACGAAATCAGAATCTATATAACTGAAAAAATTTAGATTTTGATACATGAAAACTTTATTCATTAAATAAAATATTTCATCATAAGGTAAAAGTTTTCAAATTCAATGACCATTTGCAGTTGTATTAGAGATAAAATACTATTCTTGGGGTCTCATCTAACAGCTTTCGGTTTCTCGACAAAACCAAATCAAACAGCTCACTTAGCTGGCTAGTTGGTTTACCCAATTGATAAGGAAGCCAAGCACATAGAAGAGCAAATATACTAAGAGGGGACAACATAATCACGTTCATAGTCTGAATATTGTTTTGCCAAGAGAACATGCATCACAGAATGCAGGCTGAAGATTAGACGGTATGGTTAATTCTATGCTAAGCAATATGATATAAGAGTAGAAAAGTAATAAAAAAATTTTTATAAAATAAAGCAAAAAACAATCAGGTTCATAACAATAGAAATCACTGCAGTGGATAGATAATTACCTCCAATTACCAGATATCGAAAAAACAACCACCCGCTAACTACTGCTTCATTCACCTGTAATCAAATTGAAAACAAGTTTAAGGCCTTCTTTCTCCAGAAAAATAATTGTTAAAATATATTTAGATGACAAACTCAAACACTAGCATTTGGAACTTAGCAAGTACATCTCCACAAATGTGAAATATTTTCCATGAATTTCTGGATTGTCAGGGCAGTAGATTGTATTCTATAGAATCAAAATTATTGACAAGTTATCTGGGAAATTCATCCTACCCCTAAGGTCATCCACCCGAAGAGAACTTGGAACTCTTTTCCGCCTCGGCAGCCTATGATGAAATTAACTTTCCTCTTATGTGTTCTTCATGTTTAGACATAGATTAATGTTGAATGGACATCGAATTCATCAAATGTTAAATATCTTCCTAGAATTACTGGATTGTCCAGAGTATTAGATTGTAATTTCCGGAATCAAAACCACAGACAGGTTCTATGGAAAATTCATCCTACCGCTAAAGTCAACCATCCACTTACGCTGGATGGACATTCAATTCCATCAATAACAAGAATATGCTGGACAGTAACTGTTGTTTTGGTATTATTTCCTTCTGAGCGCAATGGCGCTCAAGTAACACCAAGCATCAAGGCCCCGGTTTTAAGTGGTGTATTTTCACAATTCTTCAACAATAAAACAGGGGAAATATTCCAAGAAAAGAAAAAATTATTGAAAACGCTTTGCACAAGAGGATATTGTTTCACATTTAAATTGTCCAAATCATTAACAGTACCTTGCGAGGTTTGGCCTTCATCACATCAGAATCTTGCTTGTTGAAACCAATAGCTGTGGCAGGCAATCCATCAGTAACCAGATTGACCCAGAGCAACTGAACCTGGATGTAGTTGAAGCATGTGAAATCCCCAATTCTAGGTCTTTGAATTTAAAAATTTAAAAGAAAATGGCAGAAAGAACTTTTTATTGTTTTCTTTTATTATTGTTATTTATTTATATTATTTGCAAATTTACATCCTTTTAGTGCTGCTACAGACATAATATGATGCATAAAGCCTACTGTGGCATGTAAAGACGACAAAGAAAAAAATCAACAAAAAATAAATGATAATATTATTTCTCAATGAGGATCAATTTCTTCACATAAAATGAACTTACTGGTGCCAAGGTATCAGGTATTCTTAGTACAGCTGCCACAAAAATACAAACGACTTCACCAATATTTGAGGAAATCATGTATCTGATGAATTGTTTCGTGTTATTGTATATAGCCCTTCCTTCTGCAACAGCCTGCATCAGAAATAGAAGAACTTAGATTTTTGCCAACCAATATTCACCCTAAATCGGTAAACCCCTTCTGTATAGTTCCTCATCGTTTCCTTCTAGCACCATAAACTTGAAGAAGGATGAGTGAGATCTTATATATAACACATTCAATCCAATAGCTGGTTTGTCAAATTATTTTATAGTGATGGACAAATTATCCGACTCTTGATCTTCACCACAAGTGAGCACAGCTTCAATCATTGAAGTTCAATGAATAACCATGAAACATTATGAAATGGCAGAATAGAAGCAAATGTACTTAGATGAAGTGAACTATATGAAATGATAACAGAGAGAATAGTTGAGAGATAACTAACCGCAACAATTGAAGCAAAATTATCATCAGCCAAAACCATATCTGAAGCACTCTAGCATTGCGTCAATATAGATCATAAACAAATGGAAAAGAGCATGTCAGCAATTGTGCAATCAAGCTAACAATTTTAAATAACCAGATAACCAATCTTGACAAATAGGTAGAGATATTTATCAGAGATATAAAATTATCTTTGAATCTCAACTAACAGCTTAAGCTTTAAGGTTGAATAATTCTTTCATATAGTATTAGAGCTTCTATGACCGAAAGGTCTAAAGTTAAATCCATAGAGACCCCACATATTAAAGAAAAATATTTCAACACAAGGTAGAAGTGAGTCTGTACATATTCAGGTTTCAAGCTCAATAGACATTTTTACGAATGAGTATATTAGAGATATAAAACCATTTTTGAATCTCATCTACCTTAACCTTTTGGGCTGAATGGTTCCTTATAGTATTCACCAAGATGATGTTGTCTTTCCTTATATATGTAGTTGACATATAGCCAAACATTTATGGTTGTATTGAAATTCTTTACTGTAACACAAGAAACTCCGACAAACTTTGGTGATTAAGAATAAAACTTGAAACTAGGCAAGTCAGGCACCAGATGCAGTCAAGCTAGCGGTCGAGCTAGTTGCTAGCCAAGCCACTCAAACAAAGCATATATCGGAAAGTCTAACATATGAATATGTAATTATTAATGTATAGATATGACATGTGCCGAGAAAAGGAAAGATGTGAAAAAAACATAAATAGCAGCCACCGTGTGAAAAGAGCTTTCAACCATAGATGTACGATATATGGTGGAAATTTAGGCGGGCATAGTTGAGAAGAGCACTTATGCATATACCTTTGCAACTGCTGTTCCAGAACCCATAGCAATTCCTATATCTGCTTTCTTTAGAGCTGGCGCATCATTGACACCATCACCCGTCATCGCCACCTAACGATTTTTCATCATAAGAATGTCCAAAAAGTTGACAAGGAGGAAAACATGCAATTCTACAAATACACAGTACAAAATATCATACATAAATATATTTAAATCCAAATCTCTGCCAAGAATGAATCCAGATTCTTAGTAAAAATTTTACTTTTGCAGGATTGCTTGAAAAGTCTAACAGAAATGTACAATAAAATATTAAACTGTTAGATGCCACTTTCTTACAATCTATTTTGAGCACTACTTCAATTCATGGGTACCACAGGAAAAAATGTTTTCCCTGTACTTCAAATTTAGACAACTTATGTTCAACTTCGAAGAAACTAAAGGAAAGGAGTTGGATGCATGTTTTTGTTAAATTTAATTGTTGGTGGGGGAAAGATTCTGATGACAAATCAAAAGTATACCACTTCATTTTGACGCTGCAAGGCTTCCACTAGCATCCTTTTATGCGCAGGTTCAACCCTAACAAAATATCAACATCATTGATGTCAACAAAATGAATATGCTAAAACAAAACACAACTTCAATCCTGATAAGGATCAAGAAAAGAAAAAAAAAAGGCATAGTACCCTGTACCAATGGAAAAGGGGCAAAAGAAAAAAAAAGGAAACAATTCTACATATTGTACCTGGTAAAAAGTGCCATACGCTGCACAGCCACTGTTTGCTGCAAAGCAGGAAGTTCTTCAAACTCAGAGGCGGTATATGAGCGCCCCACAAAATCTTCCAAGTCATCAAAAGCACCAATCTTACGACAAAGTGATTCAGCTGTTGACTGCAGGAAAGTCTTGCATTAAAAGGCATCTACAAACATGAATAGAACAAAACTGATACCAAATAAAACCAAAAGATAAATTTTGAATTTTAGTTACCTTGTTATCCCCAGTGACAACAATAACACGAATACCAGCAGTCATGCATGAAAGCATGGCATTTCTCACTTCCTCTCTTGGTGGATCAAGCATCCCAACCTTTCATTAAAGTAGAGAAAACGATACCAAATTTCAAGCAAGTGAGAAATAATTAATGCAAGTGTAGAAAAATACTTTTAAACAAAATAAATTGCAACTTAGATTCTGTACAGAAGTGTAAAAGCAAAGGAACAGCCATTCATCTGCGTATCATTTGATATAGGTAGAAACGAAAAAGCATACCAACCCAATAAATGTAAGATCCTTCTCATCGTCAAAGGAGAGGCTTTGTTGGCCCAAGGGTATCTCCTTCATGGCTAAGGCTAGACATCTTAACGTTTCTTTTCCTGCAAAACTGATCAAAAGTAGTGCTGTCAGCTTAAACTACATTTCTTAATACCAAGCACAAAGACAACAATGTAAACTTCGATACGGTAAATGATAGCAGATAATGTGCATCGATGTAAAAGGAGACAAAAAGGTATGTATATATCTAGCAAAAAAGGTCTGAATCTTCACAGCAAGACATTCCTGATGGAAGACAACTTAGTTCTAAGAAATAGGGAAAGTCAAGCAATAACAAAAAATTGTTCACCCTTTTGCAAATGTTCTACTTCCTTTTGGGCATGAGTTGCACCTATAACATGTCTTCAACTAATTTTTCAATGAATAAAAAGTAATGCGACTCAATGAACTAAAATCACTACACAAACTGAGGTGTCTTAAAGAACAGGTAAGATAAGAAGAGGTGTTCAATGGACATAGACGCTTGATAGCCTCTCAAGAACCTCTTGGCTCCTTCAACAATCGCTCTCCAGCTAACCACTAAATACTGTCTATTTGCACCACAATGGACATCACAAATTGAAATCCCTTGACAATACCAAATCATCACCCTAATTAAATCCTCTAGATGACCTCAAAAGACTATCATAGCAAACGAAAATTTTAAAATTTTATAATGATTCAGACAAGTAAACCATGAAGAGTTGTTAAATTTTATACTGCAATTCTAACCTGTGGAACCTCGACTCTATTTCATCTCTGATAGATGCAGAAAGTGGAACAGTGGAACCATCATAATTGCAAAGAATGTTGGAGCATCGAGAGATAATACTCTCCGGAGCACCTTTTGAAAACATAATTCCAGTCTGCTTTCGGCTACACAAGACACTCATCATTTTCCGATCCCGAGAGAATTCCAAAGCAGAAACCTATATAGCATCAAAAGGCTAGTTTCAAGAAATTTGTCAAATGTTCATGAAATGAAATTCCTATTCTTTATGCAATTTCCAAAAATGGCTCTAAAAGTTTTCATAATCTGTGGTTTTATACATGCAACATCTTTAATGAAATAATAAAGGGATGAAAATGCAGAAATTCAAATCCAACAACACAACAGAAACCAATATATGATAGCATAAAGACTAGAAAAAAAAATGATAAGGGAACATGTAAAGGTTCTAAGCAAACAGATGGCATCAGTGATACAATCAATTCCCAGTGTACTAGCCGACTGGAGGGCAGTAAGACATGAAAGACATGGTCCATTAAAAAATTAATCTATGCCATACGCAAGTTTTAGATGCAAAACCTTTTTGAATTGGTTCTCCCAATAGTGATTGCAGTAAGAAGCACGCTCATGCTTGCTTAGCATATTCAGTGCAGAAGGCATGGAATCGAAGCCAGGAAGGCCAACCTGGAGACAAGTAGATAAGCATGTTAATGCATTAATGCATCAAACTGTTAATCACAAAAAAAGGTATGCAGAGAGCCAAAAGAGAGAAGAAAAAGAAGACAACACAGTCACTTATACATGAACTGACCTTCTCTGCCAGAACACGTAATGCCACTTCAGTTGACTCCCCAATTTTTTCATAATTTCCTTTATCAGGATTATACTGTAAGACAGACTCATTGCACAGGGCTGAACACATTGCCATGTGAAGAAGACAAGGCAACTGAGCTGGAAATTCAAGCTGAATAAAGACATCAATTAAATGAATGTAGTGCTGTTATGCTAGAAGGAATATTGAAGAGAAAATATATATAACATCCTGTACAGAAATGCATTATAAAATAAGGTAAGCTTCTGTTGAAACTGCATAATCTGCCATCACATACCGAAGTCCCACTGCTTTCGTATATTATGCCTTCTGGAGCATATGTTGTTCCACTGACATTGTACTCAGCAATCACAGGATGATGGTGAAGAGAGTGAACAACACATATCTGGGAATACAGTGCCAATAAAATAAAAATGTACAAGCAAATTAAATATGCCAATTATAATGGTACTCCAGTTGTCTCTAAATATGTTCAAAACTGAGTTGTTTAGCAAAATGTTATTATTCAATTTAGCAATATCTGAATAAGCAATACAACTTCAAAATCATTACCAGACAGTGGATATTCCCAGGGACAGAAAAAAACACAAGAAAGAGAAATGCAAGAGAAGCTTTCCATGCATGCAGCCATGCAAAACAAAATAGGGGAAAAAAAAGAATGAATTTGACAAAGCCTACAAAAGGAACACCAGCGACTTGTTCAAACATCAATTTTAAATATAACAAATTTTAGATGGTAAAATAATGGTGAAAAAACTAACTGGTGGGTATACAACTAGAACTCATAGTACGCATTCCACAATCTGCAAGTTCTGTGGTGATCACCTTTGAGGCAGACATCATATTAGTTGTCAATGTTCCAGTTTTGTCACTGCAAATCACTGTAGTGCAGCCTAATGTCTCGACTGATGGCAAAGAGCGCACAATAGCATTCAGCCGAGCCATACGCTTTGTTCCAAGAGCCAAACACCTGAAGTAAAAAAAAAAAAACCATAGAAAAACCACAATAGGTGAATGCATTTTAACATCAACATATCCATAATGTGTTATTAGCTGAATGTACTGTGTTCAGGGTTTAAAGATGTGTTAGGCATCTCATAAGCTAATATGCATTGCTTACTATATCACTTTCCAGACAAAAGATATATACAATCTAGAATTCATAGATAATTTCAGCAAACCCACGTTGTAACAACAGCTGGAAGCCCTTCAGGAATTGCTGCGACTGCAAGAGCAACTGCAATCTAAAAAGGCAACATAAATTAATTGACCCTATTACAGATGACATAATTAACAGCCACAAAAGATGAATTTATCTGTTAAACATTAGGATTCCTAGGGATGTGAAAATATTTTGATTGCCAGTGTGCATTTCCAAAACAAATAATAGACAAGACCTCCTTCAAAGAACACTACCTTGAAATAATGGATTGCACCCTGCAAAAATCCACCATGAGAAGGATCACGAAAATGACCTATATTAACAATCCATACTAGCACACAGATCCCTGCAATAACCTGAATGTACACCAAATTTTAAATGAGACCCTTTATAGGAAGTAGCTGTCAGATCTGCAAATATAGGCCCAGAAAGAAATATTAACAAGAGTGGATTGTGTGCACAGCTTCAACAATTAAAAAAAACTGATTTCAAAACAATATACAACATCCGTACAATGGACCTTTCAAAAGTCACACATGAGAAGACTTATTTCTTCTAAATCCCCATATGCAACAATGGGATGCAGCAAGGTAATTGCTAGTAAAATTTGTTCGAACAAAGAATTTTCTACCATTTATTGGTTTATACTCCAACCAAGACCAACTTTCCAGCCATCATTCTTTTAGAATTTTATTGATACAAATATTGACATTGTGTAATGAAATAAATATAATTATGAACTCAAACTATTGGAACTTGAAAGAGAGAACATTTGTTTTAGAAAAACTAGATGTTAAATTGTCAGCAGTTTCTGGAATGGATATAACTTTGTCCCAGAAGATATATGTTAAATGTGCAGGGAGAAGAAAATTTGTCATAACCTTGGCCAAAAAAGTACCAAACTCATCCAACTTCTTCTTCAGTGGTGTCGCTTCCTGCAAAAGTTCAATAGAAATCATATAATAATCATTTCATTTGTACAATTTTTCCCTTAAAACTCAACTCAACTAAGCCTGGATCCCCATAAATCAAAGTTATTTCTATGAATTCTCATTTTCCACCCAAACTTATATTGGGTTACATCTTCAAGAAAATGCAAGGCCGCTCAAATCTAAGTTGAACTTAAGAGAGTGTTAAGAAACCCATTTTTCCTACAAGCTAAAGTAACAATCAAACCATAAAAGGCAAAGTCCATCATCAATTCAATTCAATCAAATCTCTATTTCTATATTAGAAAGCAAACCATGCAAATGTAACAGAAAGAAGTGGTTAACAAACTAATGACTGCGACAAACTGATGGACTCAGGCTGCTTTTTACGCTTAAGAATGTAACGGTTAGACAAATTGAAGAAATAACAAAATAACATATGTATTTTCTTTATTTTTACATATAGATATTATAAATTAACGAGTAATTTATTTCTTTTTTAATTAGCACTCATTTTAAATCTGGAATGAATGTTTTGGTAGCATATAATAGATTAAAAGATTTATAATACAATAATGATAATCATACGGCTAAAGCCAGTTAGTAATGATAATAACAAACATTGATATAAGAAATCAATTCAAAAAAAAGCATGGATAAAAAATGATAAAAAGGTTGGTCACTTTATAATTAAGAGTTGTCAGTGCATTGGTTTTGGGGAAAGGGCTCATCTTCAGTCAACCAAGCATAAAAATGAAGATTTATAATGTCTAGATCAAGTTCCACTTAAGATTAAAAAGTTAGGCAACTTACATCATCTGTTTGCAGCATGGAATCACGTATGTTGCCCATGGCAGTGTTAGGACCAACTCCAACAACAACAGCCCTAGCCCGACCAGCAACCACTACAGTACCCTGGTAGTCAAGAAACAAATCATCTTAATTTGATCCCAGAGCATCTTTCCAATATTGATGGATAACAGAACATTATAATTCAGAACTACCATCTTTCAGAAAATCATCATATTCATTATATAAAATTTACAACTGTTAGTTTATAAAAAAGGACCAAAATGTGGAATTATTACCGAAAAAAGTATGTTTGTCTTATCTTGGTATACAGCATTTACTGCAGTGGTAGCCTTGAGTTCTTTTTCTACAGAATTGCTTTCACCTATCATCATCAAACAGAATGACTTTGTTGGAGCAGATAATGCACATGCTTATACATTCATCAAGGAGATAAAGAACACCTCAAATCAAAAGCAAAAGCTGCACAAAAAGAAACACAGGCGAACTACCAGCTTCATTTGCACAATAACAAACATATAACAAACGAATGAATATTTCATCTAAAAAGAATGAATTGTAAGCATCACATGAGATGCCTTATTCTGCATCAAACATGTCATTTTCAAAGGTTCCTAAGTCCACCAGTTCACATCAAAGGAGAATATTTCTATTGCAGAAACATATTAAGAAATCAGAATGGATGAACATGCAGAATAACAAACAGCTTTATATACATGCTTTACAATAGAAAAAGTTAGCCAAGTTCACATGCATAAATTTTCAAAGACAAAACAAGCATTAGTTAGCTTATAAAGCATGCAGATGCTTTCTTCATTTTCTTAAAGACCAACAAGCTATAACTTGAGATATTATGAATATGTTTGAACAAGTCAGAGGCATTATCATATCAAGACAGATGTACCAGTAAGTATAGCTTGATCAACACGTAACTGATCAGTGAGCATCTCAATCATTCTCATGTCCGCTGGAACCTTGCATCCCACTGGTTTAGCAAACAAAACATAAAGTTAAATCCTCTAAGATCTCTAGGAGCATGACGATTTTCATAGTACAATCATGTGATCAACTCACCATTGACTTCCACAATGTCACCTAGAACAAGCTCTGTTGCAGGGAGTATGGAAAAGCAGCCTGTAATAAATGTGTCACATGAACTCAAGGTGTCAACAAATAAACTAAAGAATACTTCCAGCAATTTGTTAGACCCATACTAACTACAAGAAATGTGCAATGGAATCATCAGCAACAATCATAAAATATCATGCTTAAACACCAATAATTCTTGAACATTGTAATCTACAATATTGACAGAAAAAGATCATCTCAGCAACCGAAACAACTTCTTGAATGCATCTAGGAATAATAAAATAAACTTGTACTTTGATATCCCATCTGGAGTTTCATCATTTAGAATTACCATTTCGAAGTACTGTGGCAATATCAGCTTGGTAGGCACGTAACTCCTACAAAAAAATAGAGACAAAAACCATAATCAGGATTAGATGAAAGTGTGCATTACGTTTAAAAAAAAAGCCATGATCCGACAAGTCTACATTTCTTTAAATTCTACCACCCAAAAGGTGCAGAAAACAAAAGTCAGATCACCACGGGGTTAAAACCAGCATTATCAGAGAAGATACAACAAAGAGAGTATTATCATCCACCCACTGACCTGATTGAGGACCAGATATTTATTAATCTTCCACTTTCATGGAAAAGTATTAAAAAACATGATCAAGACAACCAAAAACTCCTTAATCAGGAAAATATGGCAAAAATGCATAAAAACAAATAGCAATCAACCAGCCTTATCCTTTTTAAAACAGGCAGCTCATTATGTGGCATCTTCAACAAATAAGACAATGCAACCTAGAAGCCATGTACCGATCAATTTCTTACAAGTCTTATAACCATAATTTGCAAGTCCTTGGAATCACAAACTCACCTCGAGAGCCTTTTCAGCATTTGTTTCAGTAATTACGCCAACTGCTGCATTGGCAGCTAAAATCAATAGAATCACCTGTATGTTTCATGCACGATATAAAGAAACATAAAAATAAAGGGGAAGGGAATAAGGCAAAATGAGCATAGATCAAGCATGTAAAATTGGCGTTTTATGAATCAGAAAGAATCCTAAAGTAGGGATCAAGTATAAAGAGGTATAAAGGAAAAGTCCCTAAAACACCACAATGCATTTCCACTAGGAGTTGAAACACATCCATTTGATCCTAGCATGATTCAGTTTCCACTAAGAGTCTGAGAAGGAAAAATTTTCCAGGTTCCTAGCATAAAATTGGATAAATTCTTCACATACGTCATGGGCCTAGTATTTCACAAAAGAGAAAAGTGTGAAGTGCATAAGACATCACATCTTACAAAAGGCTCCAAAAAAGCTGTTAATCCGGTCTCTCCATTAATCAGAGCCAGAATGAAGGAAACAAGAGCTGCAGCAATCAATATCTTGACGAGCAAATCATCAAACTGTTTCAGAACCAGTTTCCAGAAGGGAGTCCCTGCATTGAGGAAAAAATTTAGTATTACATATATAATTAAAAGATTACCACATATAGGGCAGCATCAATAGAAAACTAATCCATCATCTATTAATTGTAATTAATCATAAAGAAATAAAGCACAATCCAAGTGTGCACATATATGCTCAATTATAAGAATCTACATATACTCATGGATATCAAGGGATGATAAGAAAATGCCATGTACTTACTTCTCTCTTCAGCCAGCACTGCAGACCAATAGTTCACCGTGCAGCCAACAGATAAACGAACAGGAAACAATAAAAATAAAAAAAGATGTTAAGCTCTATATCAAATTTAAAGTGATCAGAATCCGATAATCTAAAACGAAAGTAGTGGCAACCAAAAACATACCGTTTTTACCATGAATTTTCGCATTTAAAGCAACCTGCAATCAATGAAACCAAGAAATGAAATGTGCAACTCATTTCGACAACATAACTCAGATCAAATTCAACTCAAAGAAGTAAGCATCAAACCTGAGAATCGTTTAGACCTTTGGCTGGGTCCACACCGTAAAAATCCAATAGCTGCACAAAATTTTTAACAGAGTAAAAAAGAAGAGGAAGAAGAAGCAGCAAAATAGAATAAATCAATGATCATGTTTTGAAGTATTTGACCAACGTGACAACTAAAAGGTACATAATACAAATGCAGCAAAGAACGGAAACTACTTCGGTGACAGATCTAGCATAGGCGTCATCCATCGGAGCAATGAATAAATGGGATCGGAAAAGGAACAATTTGCGTCGTCAAATTTAACAAAGAAGGTGTTCTTCCATGTCGAAGCTTGCAGTGAGAGCGTAGATCTAAACATGTAATACACTCTTGCTCGAGTAACCTCTTTTTTTGGGCCAGAATAAGCATTTGGGCCGAGCTTTCATATTTATACCCTTTCTTTGGGAACTTTAAACCCATGAAAAAACAAAGTTAAAAATAATAACTAAAGGGATTTTTCACTTCCCATTTTTAAAAATGTCGTTCCTTATTCTTTTTTATTTTTTACTTTTATTTTCAACTTACTGCTTTAATCTCATTTATATTTTAAATTTCAAATATATCCACCTATTAACTTAATTTTCAAAAAATATACTACAAATATTTATATTTATCTATTTATTAATTTTACATGGTTTTTATCATAAAAAAATTCATATTATTTATATTCATTTTACAAATATTTTATATTTTTATATATTTTCTTCTTCCTTTTTCAATTTTTTATCTTATTAATTTTCATTTACATTTCTTTCTATTTTTATTTTCTAGCTCTGTTCAATTGTAATTTTTATTATTCTTATATTTTTCAAATCCACATTCTTAAATTTTTAATTATAATTGTTTTTCTTTTATTTTTATATCTACATTCTTTATTATTAAGCATAATTATTATTCTTCTATTTTTGTAAATTGACATTCTTTATTTTAATTACACATTTTCTTATCATTCATCTTTTTATTGTTTTTCATATTTAAGTTTCTGATTTTCAATCATAATTATTCTTTAGATTTAATTGATTAAATTATGAATTATGATGATTTTTTATTTACATGATAATTATTTATTATTTAAATTTGATTTTATTTCTATGAAAACAAGATGTAATTTTATTTGATATCTTCGTTTTTATTATGGGATGATTTTTTTTTTTATATTTCTGGAAAAAAAAAAAGATATTTGATAATCTTGAAAGAAGGGCTAGGCTAGCCCAGAAGCTTGGACGGGTGGCTGAGATTCAATTGAGCCTTTATATTTCGGCCTTGAACTACCTTCGCTTTTTTCAAAAATAATGGATAATCTCAACCTTATTTGAAAAATAATAATTTCATAATAATTTTATTTAATATTGAATTAAATATTTTTAAAATATAAATACCATTATTTCTATAAATAGTTTTCGAAATTTAGCTATTTACATAATAATTTCATAAATATCAAATTATTTATCTGGGGGGGGGGGGGGGGGGGGGGGGGGGGGGGGGGGGGGGGGGGGGGGGGGGGGGGGGGGGGGGGGGGGGCGGGCGGGGG
>CANYBF011425430.1:0-16207 GCA_948192965.1 Dalechampia spathulata | reverse complement strand
GCAGAGCACTCCACAGTTATATGGCCTCCTACGGGAGATGAGTACCGGTACCTATCAGGACCCAGTATGTGTGAAAGGAATGTGCACAATTACAGGAAAACAAGAGTGAATGAGTGGAAGGAGGATGAGGGAGACTGCCGGGTGCAGTTGCATTTGCATTGCATAAGATGCTAGGTTGCAATGTTCTGCTATGATGTTTATATTGAGTTGCTATATGATGTATGACTGTTTATGTGTGTTTCTAGCACTACTGAGTTTATCTCAGCGTTTGTCATTTGATGAACGTAGGTTCAGAGCCTTCGGGTGAGCGTGCAGAGAAGGACTAGAGGTCATCAACTGAGACAGACTGATCTCGACTTGGTACGGGACTCGTGAGGCATACTCCGACTCCTTTTTGACTGTGTAGCTAGTGTGGCAGTAGTCATGTAATTATTGTATAGCTTTTGGTGGTGATTATGTACGCATTCACTGTTTGTATTACTCTATATTAGAGTGTATTTATATAAATTACAGAATTACATTTTCCTGTATTCTTGAATGTATGCCAAGTTATCCTGGGTATATTAGCCTATCGCGATGCTTTCGTCGCACTACCACCATTAAGCTTAGAGTCGTATTCCCATACGACGTCTTCACGATGCATCCCTTCTGGGACAGGCATCGGTCTTCCTCTAGGGGCCGTTGTCTGTGCCATGAGAGCATGTCCTCCTGGGTATGGGTCGGGTGTGACACGATAGTCTTTTTATTTTCTCTATAATCAATATTATGAATATAATTTTATTATTTTTCACACCTTATGATATATCATTTTTTATTTTCATAAATCTTTTCATACCTTTTAATATACCATCCTTTCATTTTCTATAATAAATAATCATAATTATTGTAAAATAAAATACATCAATATGAAATTATAATTAATTATAATTAATTGACCTTATATATAAAATGAAATATGAAATTTAATATCTCATATTTTAATTTATTTTATATTATTGTATTTTTATGTTATACATTTTATATATTATTTACATTTTAACCTTAAAACATATTAGAATATTAAATTATAATTTTTATTGCTTGTAAAATCTTTAAATATAAACAGTAATTTTAAATTAATAAATTTATATACAATTAGAAGAACATAAAATTTAAATTTTTTTTAAATATTTAATAATGTATTTGATTAAAGTTTGTGGGTTTATATATAAATACGAAGAGCAGGTACATGACGGGAAGAATATGAAGTGCGGCTGCCACACTTGGTTAGCCAGTGATCCATGAAAACGGTACCGTTGCAGGGATACATTTGCGATTTCATAATAAGTAAAGGGTAAATGCGAAAAGAAAAATAATTTTTTTTTAGAAAAAAATCATTGGAAATCGTTGACCAGCGAAATTCCACGCGCCACCACCTTAAAGGCATAGCATTCTCCATAAACGTCACTGAAAAAACCAATCAGTAATAGAGATTTCCCTTGCTTGATCTAGAAAAACCACTTCTTGTTTTGTCTTCCGGATGATCCGGTAGAGAAAGAAACAACAGCTGATAGAGAAAGAAACAACAGACGATTTATCAAAATAAAGAAAAAAGCAAGGAAATAACAAAAATGCACGATTTTTGCTTAACGATCCCATATGGGATAATTCTTGTAGTGGGAGGGATTATTGGGTACATTAAGAAAGGGAGTGTTGCTTCTTTAGGAGGTGGAGTGGGTACTGGGTCGCTTCTTATCTTAGCTGGGTATTTGAGTCTTAAAGCTTTTGAAAGAAGGAGCAATTCTTATGTTGCTCTAGTAATTGAAACTGGTATTTTTCCTAGTCTTTTGTTTGTTTGTTTTCTTGTTTTGTTTGATCTATGACTTGTACTCGGTTTCTTGATATTGTTTGGATCCAATATTTTCACTTTTTGTGTCTGTAAAGTCCAGAAATGCACGAATCAGCTTCAGTCCAATTCTGCTTGGTTAATTTGTAATGTCTGGAAATGTTACAGTTGCTAGAATTCATTTCTGATAACTCCTTGTGGTCTTGAAAGAAATGATGTCAGCACATATAAATTACATGTTTGTACAAGAATTGAGTCCAACTGAATTCTTGCACACGATCTTGAGCTTTACTGAAAACGGGTCCGAGCCGAAATGCGATGTGGCTCACTTGTAAAGATTTTTGTTGTGGGGGCTTGATGTCGTTGTTAGAGTTGCTGTGGTATTCCTTATAGTTATGTTACTTGATTGAATATGGATTTTCAACAAGAAAACATCAAGGAAATCTGTGTGTGCATCAACTGATTCATACTCCTCCTTGAAACAGTTTGTGCAGCAGTTCTGACAGTTGTGATGGGGCAGCGTTATATGCAAACCACTAAAATTATGCCTGCTGGTGTTGTTGCTGGTATAAGGTAATCTAAATCATGTTTCTTTCATGCTTATTGCTTATGCAGCTTGCTGTGTTGGATGGAGTTAAACTTTTTAGTAACAGAACTTCATTACTGTCTGCTAAGATCGTAATAGTTCTGCTCAGAGACTTAAAAATTTCTTCATTTAAATATCTTTCTGGTGAAGGTTTGTTGGCGGATTGAGCAAGTGACTCAGAGAGTTAACAATTTTCTGTGCTAACCTCTTTCAGATTTTATTTAGCATTTCTAAAAGATCACTCAAGAGTTCCTTCTCTTACGTAGAATCTGGTCTGTCCAAGTATCCATGCCATCTTTCCTCCATTCTGAGTTCATTCTAATGTTCTTGAATGCTTTTAGTTGAGATGAATGAACATTTATCGAGATTCAACCATTAAGAGCCTTATGAAATCTCCTGAATGGTTTGCAACGTTGGGCTAGTTTTGTTAGGATATTGAGCCACTAGCCACAGTTGTCATGCTGTGAGCTTATTTATGGTACCAGTGCAATTATATATCCTAACCGCATACATTGGAATGCTTTTTAGCAATGTGAAGAGTAATGAATATTAATGTTTTGAAAGCATCCAATTTACGGTTCTATTTACATCCACCTTTCTTGGTTCGTAATGATTTTGATCGCCACAGGAGAACAAGCCATGCCATGATTATAAATTTTCTCTGCATGCTACGGCCATTTTCGTACCTGTTGCTTTGATTTTATGATATGATACTTCCTTGTACGACCTGTAATCTTTGATGTCCTATTTAGAAGGTTTTCACTTTCTCTTTGTTTGTAAGAGTTGTCGAGAACTTTACGAATATTAAGGATTTCAAGTTGCATGAAGCATACATTTCAATCTCTGTGGTTTTTTCACTCATCAAGTTATGGTTTCTGGCAGTGCTCTTATGACGGGATTTTATCTGTACAAAATTGCAACTGGTGGCAACCATATTGCGGCCAAGGCTGAGTGATGGCATTGAGATTTGTATACAGCTAATTGCATTAGATGAATCTGAGATACATAAACTCAAATGTTTGTACTGAAAGTTGCTTATTGCATGGAAAACTTTGTACCAGCTTGTTTGTTGGTACTAGTTTCTGTATTTGAAACCCATACTTCGCTGCTTGTCGGAAATTGACCTGTTGCTTGCCACAGTTATGTTCTGGTCCGCTTGTGTCTAAAAAAATTTCCTCCTTTTTCGGCATATTCTTACTGAAGCTCTCAACCAGCAAGTGAAACCAATCCAGTTTTGAAAGTAAATGCTATACTATGCAACCCATCTTGCTTAAGCAAACCTTCTAATCTTTTCAAGGAATTCTGATAATGAAATCCTTCAATAATGCATGGATGATACGAATCTCATCAATTATTATAATCAGACCCTCAAAACTGAGACTCAATACTTTTTTCATGCATGCAACTGTATTTGTGCATGTAATTCTACTGGTGGTAGTTTGAGTGAAGACTTTGAGACAAATGGAACAAAAGCATGCTAATACTCGTCAAGACCTTTCTTTTTGTTCATGCTGCTCTTCTTCAAGGTATCCTGTCTGAACCATACATATTGTCCTTGGCAAGTAGCAATAATACAACCCATTGGTGTACATATAGTCGGCTCTGGTACCATTTATATGCTTTTAAGCAGAAAAGGAACAGATGGCTAAAGAGCAAGCACAGAGGAAGAGTTCCTGCCGGTCGTGGAGAGTGTGCCATTGGAGACCATTGAGGTCATACCCTCTTCTGCTGTGGTTCAGCTTTAGAAGGCAGAGCGTGGATATGAACGTATCTTATAACCTGAAGCTGGCAGAATTGGATGGAACCTTTTCTACGGACTACAATACGAGATTTATTATCATTATTTGCAGCTTAACTAGAAAAGCTCTAATTACGGAATATCAATCTATTCTAGAATCTAATTCTGCCTGCATATTTTGAATTTCTAACAGTCAATTCTATTTCTATGGTATCATCGTCTTATTTACAACCATCATCAGCTCTATCATTCTCTCATTTACAAAAATTGGCTCTCCTTTTGCGCGGCTTCTATATGTTGTACCAATGAAGACTGAAGTGAATTGCAAGAACCTGAATTCATATCAGTAACGATCTTTTAAGCTGTTTAGCAGTTCTGTGGCCGATAGTATTCTGGCGGGAGGGATGGACACCTTTCATTCATATGGGGGTAAGGATCCATGCTATTATATCCTGGTAGCTGCATTTGGTACTTGCCCTTAATCTGGCAAAATGGAAGAAGCTTCACGCTATCCCCCTCGTTGCACCACTTTGGAAGCCGGCTTGAATTACTTTCAAAGAACTTGAGCGCGTAGGCATCTTTAATCTGCAGTTTCAGCAATTTAAAGGTCTTCAAACAAAACTCAATGTCATTTCTATATTCAGACCTGAAAAGGATCATTCTCAATAAAAACTACCGTGAACTCGGTCACTTGAATGGAGCTTGCAATGGGATCAAAGAGTCCTGCTTCCTTGTACATTGTCATCATGAATGCAATACCTGAGGCTGACTTTCCATCAGAGTAGAGCCAGTCATCTTGTTCAGGTACTGCCAACAGCTCACCGAAGGATGACCCACGCTTTTCAACTTCAACTAAGATATCAGGAAGATCAAGCCCCTGCACAAAGCACAAACACCAAGTCAATTTTTGAAAAATTTTAATGTGAATGTATAAAACCAGTATAATTAAGTATTTATTGAAAAGAATGACACTTGTATGCCCGACTGATTCAATGTTCCAGAACTAGAAGATCCAATTAACCATTTTGATTCGCGTAAAATTGGCTCTGCGGTCAAAAAATCCTTGCTGGCTGAGGAAGGTAGACTGTCAGACGTAATTTTCATTGCTTTCAAATCACAGATTTCTCTCATCTTTCCAAACAGAATTACGTAAAATAATGGACAGCACATGCCATTCACTAAGAGAACTCAAAACAGTGACTTCCCTGTGAATCATTTTCCCCATATGTGGAAAAGCAATTCAGCTGAACAATCCAATCACTTAAAATTTGTGTCAACCAATACAGATATGATAGCAGGAAAAACTTGTTACATACCCGAGTTCCAAGCCGCTTGTTCAGTGCTTCATTCCACAGATTAGCAGCATATGCAGGTTGAATTCGACTCCAAACTGTCATAAGAGATGCAACCTGTAGGACCATAATGCCGTAAACAAAAACCACAATTTGCAAAAGCAAAGCTGGGGGCTCTTAACAAATAACTTCTTTTAGAAACACATTGGACTTCTACAAGTGGCCGAAAAATGCAATGTATAACCAGACGGGAGAAATTATCAATACCATGTGAGCATCCAAGGGAGGTGGGTAGTTCTTATCTATGGTGTCTATCCAGCTAAATATCATGTTATGATATCCATATGGTTGGCCGCTCATGCTTAATGCATACTCCCATGCAGCCGTCTCATTGAACATGGCTCGTGTATCAGGATGAAGTGGAAGCAACGCGATATGTGGATTAGATTCATCCTTGGTCAGCTCGAACTTCCACCATTCATCCCATGGTAACACAACAATGATATTTTCTCCCTACAGTAAAAGAGAGCGAAGCAAAACTTGATGAATTATGTGCTCTTACCCAAAACTATAATTAACAACAAAAGTTATTATGGGTGATCTTGAAGAGAAGCCATTAGTTAAAATTTCAATCTATCAAAGCAATTTATTAAACATATTTTGGAAAGCTATAAGATCACCTGTTCGTTCTCATGTCCTGATTCACCAACCCAAAGTTTTCCTTCTGAATCCCTTAAGCAAACAGCAGAATGACCAGCATAAGCTCCAGTGACCCACTTCTCCAAAGTCTCAAAACCACCCCACCTTCCACGAATTTTTGATACGGCAATTAAATCCCCAGAGTGAACATCATCAACATTAACATCTGCAACCCAGGGCTTCGGACGTTCTTCAAAGATAGCACCCATGTGCTTCTTAAGGAACTCAATGTTGGAATTCTCTCCCCATTCAGTGTTCGTAAACAGCGGGAACACATCCCACAATGCTCGAACTGTTCCCAGCATCCCTGCTTGCATGAGGAAAATTGCAACTCCTCTATTTTTCACCTAATTTGCATAGAAGAGAAGACAACAACTGCAACTTAAGTCCTGAATAAGAATAACAAGAAATGTAGCAGCAATAGCAAGTCATGAATGATCAGAAGAGGAAACTTACGTATTCATATTCAGCCTTCCCTTCCCACTCTTTAAATTCAAGTGTATGCTCCCTGGAGAGGAAATAGTAATCCCAGGTAACGCGATATGGAGTTGCAAAGATATAGAGATCCATGCATGTCCAGCTATGGGCCTTGCTGACCTTCATAATTTTACAAACCTTTGAAATCAATATAATTCTAAGGACTACAGCAACCATTTTTTTCTGGTGAATGTTCAGAGAGATGGTAAGAAGAAGACGAAACAGACGCTGAAGTCCATGATACAAGTTAACGAGCCAATGCACAGCAGAAAAACAAAATCCAGCAAAGAAAGAACAACATTAATGACTCATGAAGATGCTTCTGCACCAAAGTGAGATGAAAATTAGCACATATTCCTAAGGCAATGTTCTGAGACACAACAGACATGCATTCAGGCCAATGAAAACATGTGAATAATACTAAGTTGGAGGGTACTCAATATGTGTATATATATATATAGTTCAGGCAACTAATTCGGACAGAAGAATCATAATTTAAACCCAAAACTGAAATTTGTGACGAACACAATACTTCAAAAGTTTCATAGATATACCAAACGATGAAAAACTATAAAAACTATCTTTTTACTCGTATATGGAGAGTTCCACCGCCAAAATCGGGTACCAGTCTTGTTATGAAACTCCATCCAAGCAGTATTCTTGAAAAAGCAAGCACCTTTCCATTCAACAATTTCGTTCAAAGAGTTGGCAGAACCAATAAATCTAGGCAAAAGGTCGACAGCACTATGGAGACGATTAAGAATCGGCCATGAAGCTTGTCTTGGTAATAAAGGCAGCAGATCACGCGGGTGAATTGCTACTTCCAGTCCTGATATTCCATCCAAAAGTGAGATAAAGAAAGCGGCTGCCAAAATTCTCGCCGTTAATGAGAAAAGCTGTGCCATTGATTGTAGAAGAAGAAAACAGAGATTCTTGAAAAAATAAGCTCAAAGTTGAGTGTTTTTTCATAAAGAAGAAGCAAAGGACTTGTAGGATCCGTGTGTCATTGCATTTCTTTAATGCTGTCACTTTCTTGATGATTTCATCTGAGAAGAAGAAGAAAGAGCCTTATCGGAAACCTTTCTTTGTGAAAACAACCACTGTGACTGTTTAGTTGAGCATTTTAAGTCGATAAAATTGTGAATCACTTTTTATACACATTTTGGTCTCGTTCTTTCCTCCTTTCTACTGGTTCGGTACCGTCTGACAGAAGTTGTCATCTTTCTTGGTTGCCGGTGGTGATGATTCTTCGCCATTATAGTTTCTTCTTTTTTCTTCCTTTTATGTTTTCATGATTAATCCGTCTCCTTTTGCTCATTCCAGTGGCGGTCGTCTTCAATAGAATAACATGTCGCTCCTGTTTTCTTTCATTTTCCGTGGAACCAAACAAAGAAAACCCATCAAATTAACTTGTTTTTGTTTCTTTCAATTGATCATGGAATGGATAGCGATTTGAATGGCAGTGAGATGTTTATGGAAGAAATACAAATGCCCTCCCGATTGTGTTTTGTCCAATATTCGAATTAATTAATTAATTAATTAAATATTTTGATAATGCTATATTAAATTACAATTAATACGATAAAAAAACCTGATTAATTGTTAAATATGCTTTAATTTTCAGATACAAAAAAAAAAAAAAGTAATAGCTTAATTACTATATTTATGCATCTTGATGGCGTATTTTTTTTTAAAATTCATATGATATAATGGATTTAATAATTAGATTACAGGTGGTACAGTAGACAGCCGAATAACCACCGTACGGATGAACCACGTGGCGACCATAATATAAGAAAAGAATAAGAATTAATATTTGAGATAAAATGAATATTTATTTCTTTAACAAAAGAAATATGTAAGAGTTTTATAGGTTTAAGCTTTTTAAGTTGAAGAAGGTAAACTTAGTCAATACGTGATTATCTTTTTATCATTAATTTATTATGTAATATTTAAAATTATTATTAATCTTAATCATACATTTATTATAATTTATATATTAATAATTAATTATATTATTTATGTATTGTTTTCATCTATTAAATTGATTATAAATTATGACTATGATCAATTATATTAGATTATAATTTCTATTTGAATGCATAATATTTAATTAAGTTTGTTACATATGAAATTAATATAATATAAATAAATCATAATTTAAATTATCATTGTTGAGTAAAATTGGAAAATTAGGGAACTCATGAATATGCTTTCAGAGCTTGAATATTCTGTAGCACAGCACTCCCTATCACTCGATTATAAATAAAGACATGCATGAAATACATTCACTCGAAGGTTCATGACAAGCCTTCATCATCTTTTGTTATCGTCTCTTTTTCCATGATATTACGTATGATACGCTCTCTCTGCCCTTCATCCACTAGCCAAGCAAAATGGACACAACCCCATCTAGTGGCTCTCAATCCTTCCACAGGGAGTTTTTTAATCAAGGTCAATGGACCACCATCTCCAGTCAGAGCTACCCATCTGTGTATGGCTCATATCTAATGTTGGAATCCGCCATAATCCTTAGGCTTTCCTTTGTGAACTTATCGTTTCATGTTCCCATTTCCATCCCAGAAAAGTGACATCCTCTTTCAAGGCCAAAATAATTTGTTAAGAGTATGAACGTGTAACATCCACAACCATGATGACAACTTGAAATTAAAGTATAGCTGATATAATGGTAGATAATTCCTACGAAATTGTTGATATAATTGTTAAGCATTCTTATGATACCCAAGAGAGACTTACCGCTCTGCAACATTAGATTTCTATAGTCCCACGAACCTTACACAAACACCACAATATTTCCTTCTTTCGAATTTCTCCACCAGACTTCCCAACTCCATTCACAGCCACGATTTCTTTGCTTCTTCCTCGTATATAATGCTTCTTCAATCCCACTGCCATTGATTTCTTTTGGCCATTTCTCAATGTCTATCCTTCCCCATCACCAGTGCCTCACGAGGTCTCTAACCCATGTTCCCACAAGCCGCGAGCCATGCCTCCGTGCACGTGTGATGTGCTCAGCCACCACCACCACAACCAAGACCAAGAACAAACCAACCCAGTTAGCCATTGAACCTAAGATTGCCAACTCACTCAACTCCGTCACGCCCATTGCCCCTCCTGTGCTCAATGACCCCGGTTTGCGTACAACATGGCCTCACCGTATATGGGTAGCAACTGGATGCACCACCGTGCTCATTTCTCTAGCCAAAGCTGTATTAGCTGCAGCCGATTCACATTTATGGCTCCAACCCATGTTAGCAGGTTATATTGGTTATATTTTTGCGGACCTTGGATCTGGTGTATACCACTGGGGAATAGACAACTACGGTGATGCATCAACACCGATTTTTGGTTCCCAGATCGATGCATTTGAAGGTCATCATAAGTGGCCATGGACAATTACCAGGCGTCAATTTGCTAACAACATGCATGCTCTAGCAAGGGCAGTAGCATTCTTTGTGTTGCCAATAGACCTGTTCTGTAATGACCCAGTAATACATGGTTTCGTGAGTGTGGGTTCTGGTTGTATAATGTTTAGCCAGCAGTTTCATGCTTGGGCTCATGGCACCAAGAGCAAGTTGCCCAAGTTAGTGGTGGCATTGCAGGATGCAGGATTGCTGGTTTCACGATCACAACATGCTGCGCATCATCGGCCACCATATAACAACAATTACTGCATAGTAAGTGGGGTTTGGAATGAGTTTTTGGACAAGCAGAAAGTGTACGAGGCACTAGAGATGGCTTTGTTTTTTCAGCTTGGAGTCAAACCAAGGTCTTGGAGTGAACCTACCTCTGACTGGACTGAAGAGGTTGAACTTGAAACCTCTTGTCAAGTTATACCACAATAATTTTTTAGTATTAAACGAAATAAGATTTATTTTCTTCCTTCCGATGGACGATTTTCTGGATTTTTAAGGCGTTTAGCCTCGCATGGTTTACAGATTTGAAGGAACATATCATTGCTTTTCTTTTTCTCCCCCTTCTTTTCAAGTCATAGAAGATTTAGATCCATAGTATGGTTCTGTCATCTCCTTCCTTCACAAGGATGAATAAACATGTGTAATTAGAGGGCGCAAGCCCTACATTAGAGATGAATCTATGCTCATAAGATGACCACAATAATGAATAAACTTGCTAATGTCAATTCTACAAAATTTACATGATTCATGGGAGATTGAATACCCTAGACCTGTTTACGCACGGATGACCATTGAATACACACTTACGGTTTTCTGAAATAACATGATCGAATTGGCTAGAATCCATTGTCCAAGAAAAGCCTCAGTTACGGCAACTACACTAAAGAATTTCCTCGGCAACTCTGGAACATCAAACCTCATTTGCAGTTAAAATTATGGCAGCTCAACCATTTATCTAAATCTAGCCTGTAAGTTAGTTTCTCGTAGAATTAATGCATACAAGTAGTTAAAATAAGTGGTTCTGCGAACTTGTATCAAAGGATATCAGCCTAAGCAGAGAAGAGAGAATCATAATTAAGGGCACAAATACTTCGGAATCTAATAAAATATTTAAAAGGTATACCCTCACACAATTGAAATTAACTAATGAAGTCTGAACTTTCAAATCATTTCACATTGTTGCTATACCCCCGCACAGGTAAAAGAATAAATTAACTTTATATTACCTTCTGCACCTTACGTTTTCTGGGTATACATACGATTCATATGAGCAATATCAAGGTTAAATATCTGTCCCAACTGAAGAAGATATGGAAGACACACAAGGGAACCAATATCGACGTTTGCCATCCCTATGCCCATCATCAATCATTGCCAGACCCTCCTGCACCAACAAACATTGATTTGTAGGCTCCATCAGTACTACTTTAAAAGGATGCAGGATCATACTAGGGATTCAAGAAATAATGAAAGTAAAAAAGAAAGAAAGGCTAATGATAATAACAAACAGTGTCAGACACTTTACATCTAATAAAGTATCAAGGGCATCAATAGCACGTCCAGATGTCCAAGAAAGTCGCCTCTCAACCTCATCAACAGTCACAAATCCTTGAGCCTAAGAGAACAAATAGTTGAAATGCAATGTGACACTTATTTCATAGAGGATAGCTATAGCATGAGATGTAGAAAGTAGAAAACCTGAGCCAGCTCCAAAATTTCATTATGGTCTTTGTTCAATTCAGTTGGAACAGATCGAACAAGCTTTCTTTTTCCAACAGAGATCACCTCAAAACCACTACCCAATATCTGAGAAAGTTCAACGTGACTTGATTAACAAGAATAATATCTCCACCACCAATGAACATCTTATATTTATTTCAGCAACCAGGAAACCATATATCAACTGTTTGACCAAACCTTAAGCTTGCTTATAGCGCGCAAACAATCATCCTCAGAGACAGCTCCACGATCACTTTTTCGTTTCTGACGTAGCAAAGTGCAAAGCTCCTGCAGGTTGATCAAACCTCCATTGTGAGGCCTTGTTGCCAAGCAAATCTCAACAATTTGTACCCCTGTCTAACCAAGTACATGCATATAATAAAATATTTTGCAGCTCATCCAATAACATATCCTTCATAGAATATGGTCACTTTCAGCATAAATCACAATATTAAGCAAAATGGCATCCAAGTCATAGTAAAACTTTGGGAATAAAGAATTACAACACCATTAACAAAACCAATTGAGACAATAGTTCCTTACCCATTAACAACAATAGAAGCAGGAATCTAGAGAACATTTTCATCAATAATATCTGAATAACCTTGCCGTTCAGCCTAATAAATCTTAATCCCAATAGGAATACCCAAGACATCCACAACCCGTAACACAGGACGCGGAAGTTAGAAAACTTTCACGTCTCTCAGTCTAGGAACAGAATTGAACCTCTAGTTCTAGAGTAAAACAAACTCTTCAAAAGCACAAAAACCTGTGTTCATGGTGTTCCTAATACAGCACAAAATTGCAATATTCAATCACAGGCACACACAAAAGGGTCCTGAAAATATTGAAGCAGCATACATTAGAAAGAAATGTACAAACCAAGTTCATAGTAGAAGTCACCAATCCCTAACAGCTCTGCCCAAAAACCTTTATTAGAGGCCAAAGGATCCACTCCAACTTTAGAACACATTTCATGGAACTGAGCCCTGAAAGTCGGGTTCTTTCGAATATCATTCTGCAGGAAATCATTTATCACATTTTAATGCAAAATGTAACTCATAGCAAGTTATGAAATTCATCAAATCATTAAATGCAAATGATTGAAGTCCAAACAAGTTAGCAACACGGGCTCGGTCAATTAAGAATAATGATATCATAATCAAGCAAAAGGGTACCAAGAGAAAATGATCGAAATCCAAAATCTTGCAACATGGGTCTTATTAAGTAAGATCAGTAGTATCACAATCAAGCAAAATGGCGATCAAATTCAGGATAACAAAAAAGGGTAAAGAAAGACCTTGTGTTTACGGGCAAATTCTTCAAGCTGAGAGCGAAAAGTGGCAAGCTGTTCTTTCATAAGATCGGTTCTTAGCTTTGCTACATTTTCACCCAGTAATCGATATTGATCCTTCAGCATATAAATTCAAGAAATAACGAAAAAATTAAAAACAAGAAGAAAATTTGCAAAATCACCAAGAATTTAAGTAATCAAATAAATATAATACAAGCAAAATACAGTAACAGAAAACAAACCCTAGCAGCAGCAGCAGTTTGTAACCCGCCAATTCCAGGTCTCCTCCTCATTGTTGTAGCGTACAGATTGAGGTTTTGTTCTGTAGCGGTTTTTCATCAAAAATAGTTGGAGTATTCGATTTGGTCAGTATTAATACTCTTGTTGATTTTATGTGTCAGGAATATCAACAATCAGAGTGGCGCAGCGGAAGCGTGGTGGGCCATAACCCACAGGTCACAGGATCGAAACGTGTCTCTGATACAGAGTGGCTTTCGTAATCATTTTTACTAATTCTAGAACCAATTAAAAAATATCACATATTTTCAAATAATAATCTTTGCCCATAACAAAGGGTAAATAAATGATATCTGAAATGGACAAGTATGTCATTTATCCCTTTCCTCTCTCCAATCCAAATTCATTTCTTCACTTGAGATGATCACTGTTTCCGAATTTCTGTTGAAAATCTATAAGCTAAGTTCACTAATTTTTCATTTCTTTTCTCAGTTTTGGTAAAGCAAAAATGTAAAACGTGCCTTTAAGAGCAAGCAATGGCCGCTGTTATCTAACCATCACTCTTTCCATACGATATGGGAACGAGGATCCCTTAAATACCACCCACATAGGCACCCTGTGAACATAAACTCCTTCCATTGATCTAACTGCACATGTTTATGTAACAACATGAACTGCTTGTTCCATTCTTTCTTCTTCTATAGAATACATAACTTTATAAATAGAATGCAAGTGATGTGTAACGCTGCATCTAGATGCAGTATGCAGGCACAATTGCTGGGCGATAGACAAATGGTTTGATGGTGTGGGAATAACCAGACGGACGGTTGTACGCAAACTTCACTCCCGTACTTCCATCTCCAAGACATGTGCAGTGCTCATGGAAACTACTGATAGGTCGTCCCAAGCATGCATCCCACCGGTCGCTCTCAGGCATGGTCTCCGCTACCGTATATATCCCCTTGGCATTTGTAAATGCTTGGTAATTTAGAACTTCCCCGCCCTTTGTTATGCAAAGAACAGCTACTTCAGCGCCTGCGTCACACAACAAGCAAAGTGATCAGATTTAGCACCTCTTTGAACAGAGATGCGGTGTCCATTTTGGGTTTTTTAGATTCTATATTCCATTCTAGGAAGAAGTTTGGAAGTTTGGTAGTATTGTAGTTTGCTCCCAATTTAACATGGATAATAGAACACTTCTGAAACCAAGGAGAATGTACACTCCAGGCACTAAGGCAGCAAATGTAGTAACATTTTAGCAAAAGAGTATTTCACTTAAATATATACATATAAGAAAAGATCAGAACTTAGCCGAAGCCTCATCCTAACGCAAACAAAACGTACCAAGTAAATTGAAAAGGGTAGGGACAACATTTTCTGCCAAATCAAGTTCCTATAATTGCAGCCATATATAACAAGAGAGTTGGAGTTAACGTAATCTAGCTGCTCAAGTAAGGCATGGACTTTGCATCGTTTTTTTTTCCTTTCCCCCTTTTTTACCATAGAACATCTTTGTTCTTTTCTAGCCAAAGCTTTTAAGAATGTCATTAAATGAGGTTGCATATGAAGATTAGAAAAAAAAAGCTGGATAAACTAAAGAGAATAAATAACCAAAATCTTCATACTAGAAGTTATTCCAAAGCATTAAAGTAAAACAACTTATAACAATTTACCAATATCATTTTGAGCCCACATGAATAGTTTCTTCTATACAATGTTCTCACAACTTGTCTCCATATCAAGCATGGAAAGTTCATTGTAACCCAAAGAGAAAGAGCCAAGAAAAGGACTAAAATTTCCAATACAGCGGTATCAATCCACCAATCACGGCCGCAAGTACAAGATTTTCAGCTCATAAACTTCCATCCAGTTTGTTAGTTGTTCTCACCATTTCAACATTTGAGAGAAGTCTTTTAACATCCTATATAAAACCTCGAACCTCATCACAGTAATGCATGCCAAACAGCATAGATATTAAAGGAAAAAGCAAATAACTGCAAACATCAGAATCATTTCATTTCCTTATATCCCTTTCTCTCTAGGAACTTAGTTCAGGCATAAACCAAAATCATTTGGCATAATTACATAACAGTTGGTAAAAAGATCAGCTAAGAAAGAAAAATAAAAAGAGATAAAGCATATCCAGCCCCGCAATTTAACTACCGACAATTGGGTAGCACAGTTGACAACGATCAGTATGTGTAAGTCGAAGATCTCTGAATAGATATCTGATCCAGAACAACTAATCACCAACAACATGGAAGGTTTGAATACTTTGGATAAGAACTCTCAAACACATGAACTCAAAGTCAAAAGCCTTGAGGCAGGTATAGACGCCAATCCAAATGACAGACAACCCATATCCGGACCAACTTATACACTTCCAAGAACAATCATGCTACCCAACAAAATAACAAGCTGATTCTACTGGCAAAATAAACTCCTAAGCACCAATCAATTAATCAACTTTAAGATATATAATAACTCACCATGAAATTCAAAGTCTAAAAAAGAAAACCTAATACTTAAATTTGAATTACAAATATCATAGACAAATTACCTTCTAAGACATGATCTTCAGGACCGATAGATGAATCACCACACACATCGCAGACAACTCTTCCACGGATTTCACCAGTCCAAGCTTTCACACTGGATGTCAATACCATTATTACCAAACAGCCCATCAGTAGATTATTTCTTGTCGGTGATTGTTTCTCCAACTCCATGGCTTTTCGCAATCTTTCAGAAATGCTTTTCATGCGAGTATTATTAAGCTTGATTGTTTAGCGGCTAAGTTTGGTTCTCAAAGTTAAACGACAGATCGTTTTTGACTGGTCAACTTTGAATAATCAGGGAGCTGTCGGTTACGACAGGTGAATTGGGCAAACAGTTATGAGTTA
>CANYBF011425134.1:0-21308 GCA_948192965.1 Dalechampia spathulata | reverse complement strand
GAAACCCTAAAACATACGCGATCGCGTATGTCCACATATGCTAAACCCTAAAAACATACGCGATCGCGTATGTTTGTACATATGCGGTGGGGCTAAACCATACATGGCGCGTGTCGTCCTAAAATGGGCCAGAGTTGGCCCAGAACGGTCCGAAATGATCTTAATCAGTTTGGAATGGCCCAAGACCAACCCAAAATGGTCCAAAATCATCCCGAACCTGATCTGAGTCAAGCCGGTCCAAAATTAGGGTACGACAGGGGTTAGTAATAAAATTATCATTTATGATATAACCCTAATGACTCATTCTTATAAAACATTTATTACTTATGCATCCTTTCTTTCCACAATAATGACATATCATAAATTTGAATCTAGAATAATGATTATTGTTATTTTTTCTTTTATTTTGAGAAGTATAAGGTTTGCTTCCCTTGCATAAGGTTTTCATGTCTTACTTTAGATTTAATGACATAAGTCATTTGAAGTTCCTTGTTCTCCTACTTCTTTTCACTTTCTTTAAATGATAAAGAAGAAGCTTTTAGAAATATTGGTCCCGTGGATGGTGAAAAATAATTTTGATTAAAGTGAGTTCCTTCCCTATCACCCTTAAGCTTTTGGCTCTAAAGAATAGTACTGATTTTAACACCACCTACTTCAAATTTAGAAAGATTTTCTTTCAATTATTCTCTTTCTTTCAATAAATCTTCTTTTTAACTCTTTAAAAGATTATTTTCTTTACCTAAAATTTTATTTTCCTTTTCCAAAGCTACAAATTTTCATATGCTTCCTCAAACTTTGTTTTAAATGAAGTAAGTTCATTCAAAAGAATTTGTAAATCTTTGTTCTCTTTTAAGATGCTTGAAAACTTACTTTTGAAAATTAATCACCAATTGCTCATATTTGTTCAAAAGTATTTCTAAGGCATCTTCTTCATAATCAATTTCATCATTGTCGTAAGTTTGAGAAAAAGTACTTACCTCGTCATTATCAAGTTAATCCTTTAGAGCCATGAAACAAAGATTTGTAGCCTCTTCACTTTCAAATTCCTCCTCATATGAGCACTATCATCATTCTAAGTTGCTTTCAATGCCTTCTTCTTGAAGGGCTTGAATGGCTTCTTAAACCTTAAACACTTACTCCTCATATGATCAAACTTGTTACATCCAAAGTAACTAATTGGATTCTTCATGAAGGCTTTCTTCTTACTTTAATCCTTTCTTATTTCAAATGGTTTCTTGGAATCCCTTTCAAATCTTCTCTTCCTAATAATGAGATTCTTAACCTTTTTAGTTAGTAAAGCAACCTCATCATTAATATCTTCTTCATTTGAGGACTCATCCTCCTTACCTCCTTGGGTGGCCTTCAATGCAATTCTGCTTCTTTTGTCTTCCTCTACTCATTGCTTGAGGTTAATATCATGTATAAGAAGCTTTCCTAAAAGCACATTGATATATAAAGTGGAGAAATCATTGGCTTCTTCTATTAAAGTAACTTTTGCTTCTTAATCCTTTTTAGGCAATTCTATCAAGATCTTGTTGTTGATGTCCTCATTGGGATAAACTTTTCCTAATTTCATGAGACTATTTATCATGATTATGAGTTGATTGTACATTTTTTGAAATGTTTTCATCAGCCTTCATGGTGAACAACTTATATTGATGAGTTAAGAGTTTCATTTTCTTTATTATAACTTGGTTAGTTTCTTCATGATGTGTTTGTAAAGCATCCCACATTTGCTTAATCATCACACAATGAGAAACATGACCATGTTTTTCATGGATAATGGCATAATAGAGCATGTTCATAGTCTTCTTGTTTCTAGCATTAGCTTTGAATTCCTCTCTTGTCCATACACTTCTAGCTTTCAATATAGTCATTCCTTCAACAGTGATAGTAGGAGGAATGTAATCACTTTCAATCAAGTCCTATAAGTCAACACCATCACTCTCCAAGAACACTTCCATTCTATGCTTCCAATAGGGATAATTGGTTTTATTAAAGAAGGGATGTTTTATGTAAGATTGACTCTCTGGGGTTTATGTTGTCATGATCTTTAGCTCTTTAGAAGGTAAGTTCTAGCTAAAAAGAGCATAAGCTTTGATATTAATTGAAATTCTAAGATAAGCAACACATAATTTATAATGATTTGACAAAAATTTTCCTATATCCACTTCCTTAAGTATACAATTAAGGTTTCCATTAATCTCTTCAAGATTACAATAATTGATTCTCAAACCAAGAATGAAAACCCTAGTGTTTTAGATGTTCACACTTAAACTTTTATAAAAGAAATCAATCTCACAATAATTTCCCTCAAATACAACAATAAAGCCCAAGTTATTGCTCTCACTAATCCAAAATCAACTACAAAGATAAAAGCAATTAATAAAGCTTTAGATTTTCAATAATGAGAGAGAAAGCGAGTTCAATTAATTAAGAATCAAGTTACTTACTTAAAGAAATGAATTTTCAATAATAAATATGCTTCTCTTTCTACAAAATCTTGTTACTCTAAGTATTAATTACAATTTGGATTGTTATAGCCACTTAAAGAAAACCTAAAAATAGAAGTCATACAGTCGCATATGATCATATGGTCAAATGGTACAGCTATATCATTTAACCATACGATCGTATGAGTATCTAGCACTAAAGGCACCTAAGAAAATGAAATTTGGTGGTGATGTTAGTACGATTGTATGGTTTATTAGTGGATTTCTATTCCTTCTTTGATTCATAGATGTAGATTTTATTGAACCACGTAAAATTATTATGTCTTAGTTTTTTTTATAGATCTTATTTTTCTTAAATAAATTCTTTCATTATCACTCCAAAATCCTAACGATTTAGGTTTATACTTCTTATGTAGAAAGATTTAGAAGTTGAAAGATAAAATGAATAGACGAGTCTTTGAGAAAAAGAAAATCATGTGAAAGAAGAGAAATGGGTCGTTTTAGTCCTTTAAGCGTAAACTCTAATACTTCAAACCCTTAAATTAACTCTGAAATATGTAGTTGTTCTCTCTCACTAGCTCCTCTAACAAGAGTTCCTGTGTTTTCAATTTAACAACTTGGCCAACTTTATATATTTTTTCAAAAATCATATATTGGATGGTCATATTATAATACTTCGAGTTCGATGCCCATATTATGCAATTCCACAAAAAAATTATGATTTTATATATTGATAAATTATATATTTCAAAACTAAATTATTTTTATATAATTAGTGAGCTAATTTATAAATTTCTTAATAAATTTAATTTATTAATTATTGAATAAATTCATGGAATTGAATTTTTAATATTTTCAAAAATACTCACGAATAGTTATAATTGTTTGCACCTTATTATCAAGTGGTTATGCAGAAATCTGCCTAGCACGAATCTGCTGACGGTGACGTAAGTAGTACGTTACAAAGTTTTGATATTTCAGTATTAATAAAATATGATTTTAAGAAATTTTTCTGTAAATTTAATGTATAATCGGATAATATAATCTTATTATATAATTGTTCTATATCAAATTTAAAGTAGTTGAAAAAATTACCACAACAAAAGCCTTCAGTGTGCGCTGTATAGACAATTGGTTTATGAATTAATGACTCAACGAAAAGCTAAATAATACAGCTTCGATCTATCAAGATAGATAAGGTCTTGCATAAGCCAATAATAGAGATATTAAAAGCTTAAGCACGCATTAATTCAACTTGCTATTGGTTGGTTATGCTGCTTTATATTTCTCTTTTAATTAATTTCCATTAGCTTTAGTCATGTACACAAATTTAATGTTCCTCAATTGGCTTCTTTTAGATCATTTGTATTTAAAATCTTCCAAGAAAATATAAAAATTATGAATTGAAAAGCTTTGCAGGAGCTCATATATGAGTGAAACTTGAGATATTTTTATAGAAATTCATATTGTAAAAGATGCGATTTATAAAGAACGCTTGGTCAAGATGGAGAAGTACAAGGATTGAAAAATCTCATGAAATCCTCAAAGGAACAATTTTACCATTCTGATCAAGACAATATGAATCAGAAACAAGATTCCCTTCACTATCATACTCGATCTTTCCTGAAAAATCGAGCGGACGACAGCGCTCACCCAACATGATCGTCTTCCTCCAAACCACTTCTTCCTCCTCTTCTTCTTCATGCATCCTCTTTTTCCATGAAACCATCTTCACCATCATAAGAGCCTTACTGCTGATATTACTATTCAACTTGGAGAGAAGCCTTCTCTGATCACTTGATGAATGATACCGAGAACAAGAAGAAGGAGAAAAGGAAGAACCATCTTCCTTTGACTCATGTGATTTCTTGGTCTTACGAAAACTACAAAGAAATGATGCAAAAGAAAATATAGTAATCATTGTTACTAAGATGACAAAGAAGGAAATGGGTATTGGTACAAATATTGCAAGGTTTTGTTTACTTATATTAATGGCCTTGCCGTGCCATGGCGAGTTTATGCCGATAGTTGTGAAAGTGGACTCCACTTTTCTATTGGATTGGATCAGTTTACTTGACAATTCTTGAATTGACTAAGGTGGTTGATGTTATACGAATGCATAAATATAATGCATTAATATATCGATTTCGCGGCTCATCTTTTTAGAAAGTCTCTAGACTTTGAATTTTAGTGTTTCATCTTATTGTTTTTTATGGTATTAAGGAGGGAATTATTTTATTTCAATAACACATTCTTATGCTTGAGATCTCATACTTCTCATGTTTGACAACAGAGCTGAGATTGCACTTGCACCACGCGGCATTTCCGTACCAAAGTGGATGCTGACATGTCATTATTCGGTTGGACACGGTGCGGTGCCAAGTGTGCTTGGGCGTTCAATACAAGTTAAGCGTTGACTTGACCGGCGACTTGCAACTTCTTTGTCGAAAACAATACAGAGAATCAGTCTTGGAAACTGTATAAAATACATAATAATATTAGGAAAAGACCTCCGACTGTGAACATATAAAAATGAAAAGGTAATAAGGTTTGCTTGGTTTGAATAACAAGGGAAGATGTGCAGATGCTTCTAAGCTAAGACCATCCTGATACAGTACCTACATCCATTCAACATATTTATTTTTTTAAAAGTTATAAATTTCTAGTAACAACCAACTACTGAAACACGTATCATGTAATTTCATTCATTTTTAAATATAGATATATGTTTTCTTTGATGATATTTAGAGTCATATGATTTCGTTTTTTATTCATTTCAGTACCTTGTGAAAAATATCATTAGAGTTTATAAAGCGATTCACCATAAAACTAACCATATATCAGGTTTATAATAAATATAAATAACATTCTTTTCAATTTAATCAAGTTGTTTAATGACTTAATAAATTATTTTAATTTTTTAAAATTCATATAAATAAGTATAAATTCATTTTTTTGACGGGTATCAAAAAATAAAGAAAAATCACATGTATATAAATATCATGAAAAATATTGTATACCCGTATTTAAAAATCAGTAAAACCAGGAAGGACTTTTCTTTTCCCCTAATAACAATTTATAATCATGGTTTGAGCTTTTGGTCTTTATGAAGGGTTTTGCATGTCACAAGGCCTTTGGATTTTTAAAACGCATGAAAAAAGTCACCATTTAAAATATTTATAAAAATAATGAATTTTTAAAAATATATTTAAGATTTAATCTAAAATTTGGAAAAATAATAAAATATAAATTTACATAAAAATATTATTTTTATAAGAAATATTATTAGTTTCTACATAAATCTTAAAAATTATTTGAGATAATTAAAAAATTAAAGAATAAAATTTGTAATTTTTATAATTATGAATGATGAGTTTTTCTATTCGTCTTGAAATTATGTTCAACGATATATAGAATTAAGTATAAAAATAATTACTTTTTTTTATAACAAATTTATATATTAAAGCTTCATTAAATATGTATTGAATTTTTCATTATAAGATATTTTTTAGAAGCTGCTATTTCTTATAAATATTTTGAAAAGTTTCCCTTTTCTTTTTCTTTTTCTTTTTCTTTTTCTTTTTCTTTTTCACAGTTCCATAAAAGAAACTAATAACTGACAATTACAGTGGCAGGTGATAAAAGTAAACTAAATCAATGAAAATAATGAAGTGGGCTTTGAGCAAATTAAAGGGGGACGGTTGAAAGGGCATGAAGTTAACTAGGCTGCTCCAAACGACAAAGGATATGCCAACCGCACCTCACTTTTAGATAAATATCATTAACTATTCAATTTTTATTTAATTTTTTATCCAATAATAAATTTTATCATTAATTTTTTTAAATAAATTAAAATCTTCTAATTTTTTTATTTTTGAAATCTCAATAATTTTTTTTAAATATAAAAGATTGTATCAATAACATTTTAGAATCAAAAAATACAAGCATAATTTTTTACTAGAAAATTAATAAATTCATTTTCTCATATTTTCTTCAATTCCTTAACTTTCTTATTTAAGAAAATAAATTTAGTTTGAAAAAAGAAAGAAATAATTGAATATATATTTCATATTTTCTTGACTATTTTGAATATTAGTAAAAAATTTTGTTAACACTCTGGATTATTTTTTTAAACAATTGCGTTTTAAATTTTTAAAACCTATTTTATTAAAATTTACTTTCTAAAAATAAAAAATTATCTTTGTTTGACACGAATTTGAAAATAATTAATGCAGCTGTGTCAGTGGTTAAATCTCAATAAATGCACTGGGCGATTGTGAGTTCCCAAGCTCCTTGGAACAATTTACTTGAACCTGTCTAATAGCTCGATCAAAATAACATGAGGACTACTAAAGAAAGTGTGAAAATGAATAGGAATAAAAGAGAAAATGAAGAACAACTTCAAGTAATTTATTGGTATTTGAACCAAAGATAGATAAAAAACAAATCTTGAAAGTTTGCAATTGAATAAAATAAGAAAAAAAAGTAACACTTAGAAAGAGTTCGAGTGTTTTTGCTATCTTGAGTCTTGATTGTTGATTGATTCTTTTTTTCTTGTGTTGTAATCCCCTTTTATCAGAGCTGAAAATAGAAAAACCGCCATGAAGTCCCATTGCCCACTAGGAAAAACTGCTCACGTTCCACCAAGAACAAATTAACCATTTAGTAGTTAATTAGCAGTCCATCCATGAATTAATTAATTAACTAACTTAACTATTTAAGCTATTAATAATTAATTAACTAATTAATTATTTGAGCTTTTCATAATTAATAAACTAATTAATTACTCTAGCTTTCTATAATTAAATTAGCTAATTAGTATGCTAATTTTAATCAACTTGCTCAAACATCACTTTAATTAATTAAATTAGTCAAAGCCCAACAATTGCCCCTTGCATACAAATGGATCGATCCAAAATAAAGCCATTACGTATGGAACTTCGGCTTAAAACTTTAGGTCTCCTTATCAACTTTTATTTTTAATAAAGATGTCCAAATATAGGCCTAAAGTTCAATTTTTTGCTCTAGATAAATGGTTATGGGAAAAGGAATATGCTCAAATAAAAATTCTAGAAGAAGAAGCCTAGAGAAAAAATCATCAATCGGATCTTAGTAGGCCTAGCTTGAACCTTACTTCATTTTTTCCTCAAGAACCTAATTCATATTTTCCCTCTCATCAAATTTTCCAAAATGTCGGTCACAACACTTCTTCCTTTCCACAAAACAAATTCATAAAAAACCCTTCTTCCTTCCAACTGATCATTTCACCAAACCCCTATCTTGCCAATCACCCATTACAATCACCAAAAATGCCTCTCGCATTCACATCGCTTCTCAAAACCCTCATGATAATCATGATTTTTATCTATATTTCCCCTTTATTATAATTTCCTTTCAAGCATTATTTTCACGTTTTTCCCTTTAAACATAAGCATATAATATAGTATTTCATGCATTATTCACATTCTCATGCATCATACTCTTATACTATATACTTAACATAATTTCATACATTTTCATACATATTTTGCATAATTTTCATGATATTTCATATAGCCTAGGCATTAGCTCAATTTAGATGGACTTGCATGCATTTATTAAGTTTCTAAGGTACTATTTTACATTTAAATCATAGTTCTAGGTTTTAGAAGTTTATTTTTCACATTCAAGCTTAGAAAATTAGGTTTAATGACCTTGCTGAGGCATCCACGAGTCATGGATGGCCTTACACGATTCATGTATGACTCAGCTTCTTAGATTTTTTTTATTTTTATTTCATGCAAGCCTTACACGAGTTGTGTAAGGCCATACACGACTCGTGTTGCCATTCAGCCACCTTTAGTTCTTCATCTTTTCAGTCGATTCAAAAGCCACACAACTCGTGTATTAATTACATGACTCGTATGGTGCATTAGGTCATATTTTCTCTTCTTTTTCTAGCCTTAGGATCATAATAATTAGAGAGTTAGGATGCATTTAGATTTTAAAGAGTGGTGGGAGTCTTTTAGTTATTTTAGAATAGAATAGATTCACTTACAGAGAGCATTATGAGAGTCTAGGGTAGAATTAGGGTTTTGAAGGAGAACAAGGAAAAAACTAACATTCTTGCATTGTAAATCTTGCTAATCTTCTTTTGTATCTATCTTTGATAGTTGTTCATCAAGACATTGAGGAGAGCAACTAGATTGGGCGGAAAGGAAGAGTTGAAGTAGAGTAACAGCAGATTGTTCTAGTTTCTCTTTATCTCCATCTTCTTTCTATTTAGTTTTGAATAAGTTTATGGTTGTATTTTCTTTATACTTCATGTATTTTTACTTTGTTTAATTTTTAGTATGATTTGATAGTAGTTTGTAAAGATTGGATGATATGTTGAACATAATTATTTTCTTTCTATTATGAATCCATTTACCTCTTTATGTTCTTGAGTTATGATTCATGCTAATAATGTTTGATTATTAGAACGGGCCCTTTTAACATGAAAATGTTGAACTAGTTTTATTAATCGCTTTGAAAGAAGGCTTAACATAACCGAACGAACTTAGGAACACCGAATGATAATTGCCTAGACATATGAGTTAATTAATTTAGAAGCATTAAGTGTAGTAAATGGACTTAATCATTGAAGTTAATCTTAATAGTCATGAAAGTAGGGTGTTAGCTTAGCTTTAGTAGGTAAATGTTCTTTTGAAAGAAAGAACTTTACATCTAAACACTGCTTTGAAGTTGGTAATTGAATTAATAATGAAAGGTTTAATCTTTATTTATCATTGTTCAACCCTATGTTTAATTACATATTATATATATATAGCAGTGGATTAGTGATTTTAGTTAATTAAAATAAACTATAATGTTGAATTACCTAGATAATCAATAAAATCAATAGCTAGTACTTAGCCGCTCTTGGTCCCAGTGAACGATACCCTTATACTGCAATTGCGATCCGTATTCTTGCGGTGGCGTAATTACAATTTAAGGATTATAAATTTAAAATTTTCTGAAATATTATGCATGAGAAAATAACTCTATTTATATGCCAACACCTCACCTGCTTAATGCCTCCACTATCACCAAACCCTCATCGCAAAGACTCTCTTAGCCACAGCAGCAGTGAATCCAGCAGTTTGGTCTATTGCGAGACACCACCGTAAGGCCTTCATTGTTTCCTCCATTCGTCACTACCTAGAAAATTGATCCTATTCCATTATCAGTGTAGGACCCATACTCGTGCCGTTCCTCCTCACCCAATAACCATCCATTACCGATATTGAAAGCCTAAACACATAACGACTCAAACATGTAATTATAATGCTCTCTTTGGGTGCCAAATTGCTACATATGTTAGACCTAATGACCTTGGTTAATTTCTTGAATTATTTACATACCTTGGGTCTATTCATAATTGATGTAATTTCTTAGCCTAACTCTAGCTATTATTTTCCTTCTCTTAAACATGTATGTTTCATTTCTCATTGCTCTATTTGGCCTTCGTACTTACCAGTTTTGGGTTGTTCATGAACAACCATTCTGTTGATGTATCTTACTTGATCGATTTGCTTGTACTTGATATTCACCTTTTACCAACAAATAAAGCTTGCTGAGCTTTTAACTTTTATAGCAACAATGAACTTGGTTCCTGATAACCCTTAACTTCACAACCCACGAACCATTAACTTATTATCTATACTATTATGCCTACCATTCTTAGCTGAATAATATAAACACCTTAACATTTAATGCCCAATTGTATCTTCCATGTTTAATTCCCAATATGCTGAATTTTTTATAGATGCCTTCTACAGACCTTGAGTGCTTTTCTGTTTCCTACTTACTTATTATTTTACACCCTCTTTTTAATTATACATTTGAAAACTAGTAGTTGTTCCTTATGGTTTATCTTCTATGCCTATGAGGACCACCCGAAAACTTGCATTCCCACGTGAAACTTATATATTACCCTTAGAATCATGTTAAAAATTAATTAGATAATAATAAATTAAAGAACCATAATTAAGCACCAATCAATAACTGACCAAAAACTCAATACCTTACCAAAGATGTCAAGAAAATGCGAAGACACCTGGACCATGCACATATAAAAAAAACTTTTACCACTATGCATAAATGTCAAGATGTTGACTTTTGAAAATCAATTAGCTTTTTTCCCATTTGTATATTGATATTTACAAAATTAAAGAACTAATTATATGTCACATCCCCACATACATAATATTTTTATATGCATTAATTTTATTAGTACATTATAGTGAATGATTGATGAAAGCATGAAATGCATGAATTAGATATGATGCATGAATGTGTTAACTGGATGATTATGATATTAAGTGCTTTATGAATAGAGAAATTCCATATGATATGGAATCTATAGAGAAAATAATAAAGGGAGATGAAAGGATGATTATAAAGTTGAATATGTATGAAAGATGCTAATTGAGAATACGTGTGTTGAATGAATTAGTATGTGTAAGTGGTATCTTGACATGTTTAACATGTTATGATGTGATATAGTATAAATTAAAATGGGTATATACTGGTTAAAGTAGAGTTAAAAGCAATCGAAGTCAATATAAATGAGAACTTGTGAAAAACACATTGGTATGGGTGTATGGGTTTGCGTACGGGTGTACCATTAATTATGTTTTGTACGAGCATACCATTAATTATGTTTTGAGTTGTACGACCGTATGGTTTGGTGATACCATATGCCAAATTTGGCAATAGCTTTTGGTGCGGGCGTACCAAATGGATGGTACGGTCATACAATCGCTTTGGCATAAAATGGTATTAAAGAATTTTAGAGCATATGGGCATACCAATTGATGGTCCAGTCATACCATTGTTTTGATATATATTGATATTGAAGTTTTTGGGATCAGTATGGGTGTATGTAATACCATACAACCATACATGACATAAAATTGACATTTTAAAAGTAAAATTAGGTTAGTTTTTGCAAAATTTTTGCCTCCTAACATAGATAACCTTTATTTTCTCTTCTTTTCTGTGTTCTGGGTTAAAGAAAAGTATCTTTTCAAGGTAAGATCATATGTAGGTTTTAAGTTCTATATTTCTTTTGGATTCTATAAGCTATATGTATGTTTTCTTCTTCTTTATGTCTACGTATATGATTAACAAAGGTGAATTATGTTTGATTGGTGTGTAAATAGCATAATTAGAGTATTTGGTGAGAGATAGAAAAGATAAGTTGTTGAATTTAATGTTTTAATATAATCGAATGAGTTTATGTTATGATATATGGAATTATTGTAAGTTCTAGCTTGTAACTTTAGCATTTATTATTGTAATTACTACTGGAAGTGTGTTAATGAGGTTTAATGGTGTTTCCAGAGTTTAATATACTTAAATATTGATAAAAAAGATGATTATAGGTGTTGGTAGATTGAAATTTGGTGTGCTGTCCAATTTGGGAATAAAGAGCAGAAGTGTAAGTGCCTCAAACTTATTTAAAAACATGATAAACAATGTGTTTATATATTGAAAATGGAGTTTGATAGTGTGTATACGTATGTCATGACATAAAAATACCAAATGGTTCAATAGTGATAATAAGTGAGTTATAGTATGAAAGATGAAGATATATATGATTACTTAAGATGTTAAGTCAAGTACAATTTATAAGTGACTTTACTGAATGGATGTAGGTTTGTGCTTTTCACTTCATGACCTTATCTAAGGTCTTGAAATGATGTCCCTGCGTTTAAATGTTTATGCTATTCATCATATAAACCTATATAGGGTCTTAAAATCATGTTTTCTCACTTGATTGCTTATGATAGTAAAGTAATGAGCTTATGGTATGAATGGTATTATATGATCATTATTGCATAAGATCATTAAAGCATCATTTATGCATCATGTTATGAATCACCATACATAAAGACATGCTCATGACATATCATACAAAGGATATAAGGGGGAAAAGAAAGTGATATAGAAAATAATGTTTAATGAAAGTGTACTAGGTCATACTGTTAATATTGATTCCCTAAATGGAATCATACAGTATAGGTTCTTATTATGAACCATAGAGAAATGTTATGCTCTTATGGGAACCAGAGAATGATATAGTACCGGTGCATAGAGACATGGACCTAGTACGAGATTGTATACAATCATACAGAAAAGAATTGAAATGATACAGGAAAAGTAAAGGGAGAATGCAAAGCATGAATGCATTCTCATAGACATACATTATCATTCATTTATCATGAAAGTATAGAGAATAGAATGATAAATGCACTACAATTGTGCTTATATAGAGATATATACAAAGTAATAAAGTATAGAATAATATTTGATACAAATAAAGTTATAGTGCATTCTTTTATGGCAGTTGTTCCTATCATTGCATGATATGTTATATGTGTGTTGATGATAACAACTAATGAGATGTGCAAAAAGGGCATGATATGATACAATTATATTGTTACACAATGGTTTACCATGATTTGACTTTAATATATTATCTTGATATATTGCTCATATCATTTACTCATTTATAGCACCATTAAGTTTTATACTCAGTGTTTGTCATTTGATAAATGTAAGACCAGGACTTTTAGGTAAGAATTTAGGCTGATCAATCTACAATCAAAAGAAGTTATGATTCTAAAGAATCTCCATCTTGAAGCAGTTTGGGACCAATGTAACATAATCCTTTATGTGCTTGTATTTATGTAACTTATTAAATTAACCTTAATGGTAGTAATACTTATTTGATGTATTTTTATATTGCATGTATTATCAAGACCACCTTATCATGTAAAATGAAATATGCAGATCACGTATAAGGAATGATGGTATGCATATGCATGATAAATATAAGACATATTTTAAGAAATAATGGATGCATATTTTTATGTATTGATGTTATACATATCTCCACATATTATCAAACCACATATTTATAGACAGATATAGATAAAAAAAAGTATAGATCCCTTGTGGAATAATTAATGATTTCCTTGCTTAGGGGATTATTAACTATTCTACGGGAGCGTGTTACACCGGGTTAGGGTGTGATATTTTTATTGGTATCAGAGCTATGGTTAGCTTGACTTATGATTATTGCATGTGTGTTTACTGCCAAAGGTTAATGAGTTATAAATAGGAGTATTGTTAGTCCTTACTGCTGCTGACTATTTTGATCTATGTGTATGTTACAGATTATTTTGATCTATGTGTATGTTACAGATTAGACACTATGACAGATAGAGCAATTATAGTAGGTGAGGAAGGTGGGGGTAATTTCAACCCATAAGAAGGTACATCAGAAGCTAATGAGAGGGTAGAGGTTTGAGAGGGACCCATTGAACATGGTGAATAGGGAGAGAGATTACCTCCTATAGAACAACCAGCTGTATCTACTGTTGATCCTGTAGCTACACAATTTTCTCAGTTCCTTAGATCTTTACAAGGACAGATTCCTATAGTGATTCCAGCTCCACCTTCATTAGTGGTTAGAGATGTATATAAGAAAGATTTGAAGAAGTTAAGGGTATATTGGGCTATTGATTTTTCTAGTACTACTAATCCTTATGTTGCTAAGATGTGGCTTGAAAGGACCAAAAGGGTTCTATGATAGTTAAATTATCTTGAGTCAGCAAAATTTGAGTATGATATTCATTGCTTTAAAATGATGCATATGAATGGTGGAAGATGATTTCATAGAGCATGACTGATCCACCAGTGTTGACTTGAGGTGATTTTAAAATGGAGTTTAGACAAAAATATGTACCCTCGACATATACAGATCAGAAATTGCATGAGTTCCTCAGCTTGAAATAGAGGAATATGTCTGTGGCAGAGTATGAATGGGAGTTCACCAAACTGGCTTATTATGCTACAAGTATACTTACCACTGGCCGGGATAGATGTAAAAGATTGAAACAGGGATTGATTCCTTAGATTAGAGCACTAGTATAGGGGTTTAATTATGAAGATTTCTCTACTTTGATGGCTAATGCTTTGAACTAAGAACGTACCATCAAGGAAGAAGAAGGTGCTAGAGTTAGATAGTTTTGAAGATCCTTTTAGGGAGCTAATTCATCGTTCAGCAGATAGAAGAGGGGTAAATTTTGAGGTTCATTTATATCTCGATCAATAAGATCTAGACTACCATTACCTCATTGGGTGCAGAGTGAGAGAATTTCAGGTCATATTAATACAGGGGTTAGACTAGGTCAGTGTCATACTTGTGGTTGTACTCATTATGGTGCTTGCAGGGTTGGCATAGATTTGTGTTATAGATGTGGCGGTATGGGACATTTTGCACGAGATTGCATAGTACATCAAATTATTCTAGTACATATAGTATTTAAAGGTGGGTCTTATCAGTAGAACCCACTACCTAGAACTATTTCTTGTGCTTCTCAAAGTGGAGATCATGGTAGAGGTAAAGGTCGAGGCCGTAATGGTGGAGGTCGAGGTAACAGTCAGGGATCTATGAATTAGTCAGTTGGGGCTTCTACTAGATTTTATAGTTTGAGATAGAAAGATGACTTGGAAGCTGCTGATGTTGTTATTGGTACTATTTGACCTAGGATGTTCATATTCATACATAAATGTTGAGTTGCCATGATTGCTTGATATTAAATATGAGGGGTTAAGATATGATATTATGGTCTCTAGTCCTCTAGGAAAAGATAAGATAGTAAATAGGATTTATCAACAATGTCCATTGATGATTTAAGGTATATGTTTCTTATATGATCTTATGGAGATGCCTTTCCAGGACTATGATAATATTTTGGGTATGGATTGGTTATCAAAATACCAAGTAGTGATGTATTGTAAATAGAAGATGATAACACTTCAACGGCTGGGTAATGATACTATTCAAATTTGGGGAAATATACCGTTAGTGGTAGATAGATTAATTTTAACAGTAATGGCCTAGAGGTTGTTACGACAGGGTTATGAAGCCATACTTGCACATATTACTGATACAAGATAGAAGGGGTACATATATCAGAGATACCAATAGTCTGTGATTATCCAAAAATGTTTTTGTGGATGAGTTGCCAGGGTTACCACTAGAGAGAGAAATATAGTTTGAGATAAAAACTTTACCAAGTATGAAGCTTATTTCAAATACACTTTATAAGATGGCACTGATAGAATTGAAGGAATCAAAGACTCAAGTATAAGAATTATTGGACAAGGGATTTATCTGACCAAGTATTTCCCCATGGGGTGCACCAATGTTATTTGTGAAGAAGAAAGACAATACCATGAGATTGTGCTTTGATTACAGGCAGCTGAATAAAGTAATAATCAAGAATAGGTATCCTTTACCATATATTGATGATTTATTTGATCAGTTAAAAGATATGATTGTATTTTCAAAGATAGATTTAAGATCTAGTGACCATCAGCTTTGGGTAAAGGAGAGTAGTATTCTAAAGATCGCTTTTCAAACTCAGTATGGTCATTATAAGTTTTTGGTGATGCCTTTCGGTTTAACTAATGCACTTGTAGCATTTATGGCATTGATGAACATTGTATTCAAGGAGTACTTGGATCAGTTTATGGTCGTGTTTATAGATGATGGTTTGGTTTATTCAAAGAGCCAAAAGGAGCATGATAAGCACCTACAGATTGTATTATAGAAGATGCAAGGAAAACAATTATATGGAAAACTATTAAAATATGACTTTTGGTTGGAACATGTAACTTTTCTTGGGCATGTGATTTCAGTAGAAGGTATCAGAGTTGATCCCAGTAAGATTGAGGCAATGGTTAATTGGCAGGTTCCAAGGAATGTTAGTGAAGTCTATAGTTTCTTGGGTTTAGCTGGTTACTATAGGAGATTTGTTAAGGGATTATCGATGATAGCTACATAACTGACTACATTGTTATGGAAAGATGTTCATTTTGAGTGGACAGATAAATGTCAAAGAAGTTTTTATCATTTGAAAGAATGTTTGACATAGGCTCCAGTGTTAACTTTACCAATACCCAGGATAGATTATGTCACGTGATGCTTCATTGAATAGGTTAGGTTGTGTACTAATGCAAGAATGGAAGGTGATTGCTTATGCTTCGAGACAATTGAAACTTCATGAGAAGAATTACCCTACCCATGACTTAGAGTTGGCTATGATTGAATTTAAATTAATGATCTAGTGATATTATTTATATGCTGAGAAATGCTACATTTATATAGATCACAAGAGCCTAAAATATTTGGGAACCCAGAAGGAACTAAATTTAAGATAGAGATGATGGATAGAACTGATTAAGGACTATGATTGTGTGATAGACTACTATTCAAGGAAGGTTAATTTAGTGGCTGATGCTTTGAGTTGAAAGACATTTGCTGCATTGCAGCAGTCATTAGTGATGCTAGTATAAGAGATTCTATGTTTGAATGCCATATTGACAGTACAACCAAATTGTGTCTTAGCTGAATTGCAATTATAAAGAAAGCCATATTTTATCATATCCTTACTTATACAACATCTCTATATGCATTTCTTTTTTGAATATGTTACAGTGAATGATAAATGGAAGTATGAAATGCTTGAAATAGATGTGATGCATGAATGTGTTAATTTGATGATTATGATATTAAGTGCGTTATGAATGGAGAAATTCCATATTATATGGAATTGATAGAGAAAATAATAAAAGAAGATGAAAGGATGATTATAAAGTTGAATATGTATGAAAGATGCTAATTGAGAATACTTGTATTAAATGAATTAGTATGTGTAAGGTGGTATCTTGGTATGTTTATATTGAATGCCTTACATGGAGTTTGGTGATGATATTTATATATATATAACATGTTGTGGTATGTTAGTATGATGTTATTATGTGACATAATGGGGTTTTAAATAGGTAAATGCAAGTTAAATGATAGCAATAATGAAAAACACATTGGTACTGGCATACCATTAATTGTGCTTTGAGTCGTACGATATTACGATTTGGTCATACCATATGCCAAATTTGGCAGTAGATTTGGTACGAGCGTACCAAGTGGATTGTACAGCTGTACAATCACTTTAGCATAAAATGTATTGTGAGATTTTTAGAACATACAAGTATACTAATCGGTGGTACAACCATACCTTTGTTTTGGCATAGATTGGTATTAGGGTTTTTGGGGTTGGTACGGGCGTACATGGTACAGTATGGTCGTACATGATATAAAATTGACATTTAAAGGTAAAATTAGGTCAGTTTCTCTAATTTCTTTTATTAATTTCTTCTTTGGTTTTACGATCTCGATTAAAGAAAAGTATCATTCTAAGGTAAAATCATGCAAAGACTTTAGTTTTCTTATTAATTTGGTATTCCATATATTTTATTATGTGTTTTCTTCCTCTTTTATGCTTTTACCTGTTACCAAAGTAAGAAGTTGTTGTAAGATTTATGTTTATGGTGTAAAAAGAAAAGAATTGGATTGTTTGGTGAAACTAAGAAAGATTGATTACTGAATAGATGAGTTATTATTGTAATCTATGGAATTGATGTAAGTTTTAGCTTGTAACTTTATCATTTACTATTATAATTACTGCTGGAAGTGTGTCAATGAGATTTAATGGTGCTTCTAGAGTTTAATATGCTTAACAATTGATAGAAAAGATGATTATAGATGTTGGTAAATGTGAGCGCTGGTTTTTGCTGAGGCCCAAAGCGAGGCTTGCGAAAGTCACGGATCGAGGACCGTACTTGGAGCGAAAGTGCAGTCTTCCTAAGGGGTTCCTTTAGGGAATGATACAGACTCGAAAGAGTTGCAAGAAGTCACCACCGGATGGTTCCGGATTGGTCCAACCGACCCATAGCATGAGTGCTAGTTAAACCCTTCAAAGATTGGGTTTGGGTGGTGGAGATCTATTCTATGAGTTTCCAAAATTAATTTTACCATTTTAGTTGGAATTAATTGTCCTAAGCAGGCAAGCATATGAGCGTAATTATAGACACACAACGTGTCATGTGTATTGGCGTTGCAAGGTTGCATGTAGAATGACATATAAAGCTATATGACATTTAGATGGCATGTCATATGTATGTCATATGATATAGTGATAAAAGTAACATGGCATATGCATGACATGTGAGCATGTATTACACATCATATGTATATTATGGAAACCTAATATGTAAGCACATATTATAGCAAATAGCGTATTACGTTATGCGTTAACGTTTTTGATTCATTTTAGCGTTAGGCATATAGCGTATGCAATTCGTATACGGGATGAATGACATATCATATGCATGATATGTGAAGTGATGCATGACATGGCATATGTTATGACATGACGTAATAAGTAGCATACCATATACATGGTGTATGTATGGCATATCGTATTCATGATATGTATGATGGTGTAATATATGGCATATGCATGATATGTTAGATGTATGACATACCAAATGCGTGGCATGTGAAGTGATGCGTGACATGGCATATGCATGACATATGTAGTAGAATGTGCTTGTGTCATGTGACATGATATATAAAATGTTAAATTATAACATAGCAAAATGTATGGTATACCATATGTATGGCATGGGAAATGGATGACATACTATATGTATAGCATGTGAAATAAATGACATACCGTATGCGTGGCATGTGAGATGAATGACATATCGTATGTGTGTCACATGAGATGATGAATGGCATGGCATATGTATGACATGACATAGTGGTGTGTATGTGAATGTGTATTCAACATAGTATATGCGTACAGCATACGTCATGATATACGTAATGGCATACGTCGTGGCATAGTATATGGCATGGCATGGCATATATGTATGCATGATGAGACGTATTGGTTGATTGAGCGTATTGGGTTTCATATCGGCGTACTTGTGTATTTACATATTTATACGTATATGCATACAAAATATAGTATGTTATGGTATATGGTATATGCATGGCATGCATAGTAGTGTGTGCATGTGTCATGTGACATGGCATGTGACATGATGACATAGTATATTTAAGCAAATATACGAATAAAAATAAAGGTTGGTGAAAGGGAATCGAGAAAATTAGGGGATACAGGCAATAAATAAGGGGATTATTACAGACCGAATAATTAATCCTATCCTATTACAAATATTCCTCGCATACATAAATTCCCGGGTATTAAGTAATACCCCTTCCTCTGCTCAAATTGCACGATCCAAAATGCACGATGAATTAATATGCAAAATAAACAAATAAATTTATTAGTAGCAAATGAATTTTGGATTTAATTGACTAGTCCAATACCATTTAAAAGTATGAACCAAGAGTCAAAATCCATCAATTATTATGCAATAATTACATGAATTGATACGAGCCGGATCGTGAAAATTCATTTTAATAAAAATAATTTTAAGCAAAATTATTTTATTTGATCATGGAAAAATTAATTGGGAGTGCTAACATCACTTGGAATAATTTGGAGATAGCCCCTCAATCAATTAAATCCAATCCTTTCAAAAATCGCATTTATACGAGTAAAAATGGCATTTTATCGTAAAAATTAATTTTGTGGCCAAAATTAATTATGTAAAAAATTATTTTATGACTTTTCCAGAATACTTGAGCTACTGTGAAACTCAAATACCACTGGATACGTCAAAATATGGCCAGAATATGGCCTGAAATACGGTTTTTCTGGAAAAATGCGAGCTATGCGCACTGCACATCAGGCTATGTGCACCACACATGGGGGAGGTGTGGCGCACATAGCATGACATGTGGCGCACATAGCCTCTGGATCTGCAAGAAAATTCAATCTATCAGTACAGAATTAAACTATAGACCAAAATAAGCATGTTTAATGAAGACAGTACCTCATTTTCACCTCGTTTCGGCTTTCGGTTTGATGAACCAAACAATTAATTAAGCAATTAATTGAAATAATTAATTTTAAGGCTAAAATCAAGTAGATATGGATGATTTATAACAGATCCAGAACCCCAAGTGCACGATCTAGCTACTGGAGTCACTAAAAAATTCAAAACTGAAGTGGTTTGGGAGCGGTTCGGGTTGAAACAGGATTTTTCTGCAAAAATCAGGATCTATGTACGCAGCACATAGATCTATGTGCACCACACATGAGGGGCATGTGGCACACATAGCTTTAAAAATCGAAGCAAAACAGAAAATTCTTTTAGTAGAAACCAAGATTTAGCCCCGATCTAGATAGATCGAACCCAAAACCAGATTTTTGCTCGTGGATTTGCATCCAAATCATGAAAAAAAATTTTAAAGTTAAAATTATTTTAGATCCAGCAAGTTTTAAGGCAGATCTAGGGCACCCAAGGCATGGAAAGGCCTTGAATGACCCTAAAAGAGCCAAATCGGGAAGAAAACCGGAGAAAACCGGGGAGAAAATATGAGTTTCTTTAAAAACCGAGGGCTATATGCATTGCATATAGCCCTATGTGCACCATACATGAGCTACATGTGGCACACATAGGGGTATAGGTGGCACACATACCCCTTAAAATTGAAAGAAAATGAAGAAAATAGGAAAAATGGGAAGAAATTACCTTGTAGCAGAGGCTTTTCTTCGTAGATCTTCTTTCCTTTCATGTTTTGGGAGCCTAACTAGAGCCAATTTGTCTCTAATTACCCTAAAAAAATTAATTAAGTGTTTGTAAGAGTAGGGCATCCCGGACGCGGGAGCCTTGCACGCTGTTCTTCGTGAAATGCCGTGGTGCTTGCTCTCAATGGCGTATCCCATTTTAATTTTGAAAACAACGCGTTGAGTTTATTAATGGAGTCGCCACCTAGTTGCTTTTGTCAATTCGATTGAACGACTAGACAACCAGGAAATAAAACCCGGGCCTTCCCGT
>CANYBF011424806.1:0-13682 GCA_948192965.1 Dalechampia spathulata | reverse complement strand
TTTGAACTTCTCAAAAGCTTCAGATTTATACTTCATTAAGTATAAACATCCATATCTAGAATAATAATTATTGACCCTGACTTTTCACCATCATGCAATTTCAGGCTTCTGTTAATTTGGCTCGGTTTTAGTCCCCGTATCGACCCCGATTAGGCACATAGGCCTTTACGGTTTCCCCTGTGTATTCTAGTGCACAGAACACCTCAGAGTTGGTAGGGCCCACCATGGCGCCTGGCGGGATCCGCCACTTATTCTGAGTGTTCTGTACATACAGAACACACTTCATTATTGCCAACGGAAGGCAAACCACTTGAAATGCAAAATATTGCATTTTTGACATTAGGTACTATTCACCATGAATAGTGCACTGGTGGGACCCACTACCTTTACTAGCTATTCTGGATGCTCTGTACACACAGAGCATGCCTTATTACTGCCTACGCAAGGCAGAGCTTGTAGAATGCAAAATATTACATTTTTGGTCCTGGGAACTATTCACCATGAATAGTGCATAGGTGGGGCTCACCAGGCAATAGTGGGGCCCACTACCCCTAATAACCTATTCTAGGTATTCTGTACTTACAGAATACATTTTCCAGTTGCCTTACGCAAGGCACAGCGCTTGGCATCGCAAATGCCATCTTCTAGGCCCACTACACTATGGGGCCCACCTAGGATATTAGTGGGGTCCACTGCCCCTATTAGCCTATTCTGTGTATTCTGTACTTACAAAATACATTTCACGCCTGCCTACGCATGGTAGGATACACAGAATGCAAAGTATCGCATTTTGAACCTAGGTTACTATTCACTATGAATAGTACATAGGCGGGGTCCGCTTCCACTATAGTTCACTTTGATGCATTCTGTACGCACAAAACACATCCCACCTGCTACCTTACTCAAGGCAAAGCGCTTAGCATGCTATTTGCCACCTTCTATGACCTTTTATACTATGGGCCCACCGGGGTACTATTCATCATGAATATTGCATAGGTGGGCCCACCACCCGATTTAGCCAATTTCGAGTGTTCTGTACACATAGAACATATTTTCACTAGTGCCTACATGAGGCACGACCTACAGCATCCCGAATGCCATATTTTGGCTCTAAAGGCCTATTGGGCCCGAAACGGGCCCATTAAGCCAATACTCGATGTTTGGGGCTGAATTTGAGAAAACTTATAACTGTAAAGTTTCTCAGAATGTCGAATAATGCTTCTTTGACATATGGCTCACATCCTGTTTGGCCCGTACCGAGGGGAGCGCATAGCTACATGCGATACGCATAGCACTATGCGCACTGCATGTTGCATAGTAAAGACGTTTGGTCGGGAGCCTTCTCGGGATCGAATTTGGAAAAAATTTATTCTACAAAGTTGTTCTTTGCGTCGAATAACGCTTATAGGCTCGGGCGTGCATCCCGAAGCAACCACAGTGGGCCCCACGTGATGGGTTCCAAACTATATGTTGCGCATATAGACCTATAGCCCTATATGTGGCGTACATAGGTTTAAAAATTTTCAAATTAGGGTGAAAATTACAAAATTGCTCTATAAATATAGAGCTCGGGGTTCATCTGAAGGGATCCCGAATTTACCTCAAAGGCAACCTAAAACTCTGCCAAAATCACTCCATAATTAATTAGGCCCCTAATTAAGTAAATCACTTGGATTTAGGGACAAATTTGGCTTAGTTAGGCTCCCTAAACACGGAAGGAAGGAAGATTAAGAAGAAAAAGCCACTTCCTAGAGGTAATTCTTCAAATTTTTACCGTTTTCTTCTGTTTTTATTTAATTTTTAGGACTATATGCTGCACATATAATCCTATGTACGCCACATGTAGCACATGTGTGGCGCACATAGGCCTATATGCTACGCATATAGGCCTTAGTTTTCAAAGAAACTCACATTTTCTTACGGTTTTCACCAGTTTTCTTCCCGATCTGGCCATTTCAGTGATATTTAAGGCCTTCTCATGCCTTAAATGTTCTGGATCTGCCCTAAATCAAGCCAGATTTTAAATAATTTGGACTTTAAAATTATTTTTCATGATTGGGATGCTAATCCACGAGCCAAAACTTGATTTTGGGTCCGATCTACCTAGATCGGGGCCGGATCTAGGGTTTCTGTTGAAAATTTTTTGATTTTGCTTCGGTTTTTCAACCTATGTGCGCCACATATACATCTATGTGTGCCACACATACCCTATGTATGGCGCACATAGATCTATGTGCAGCGTACATAGATCTTGGTTTTCACAGAAAAACCCGGTTTTAACCCGAACCGCTTCAGTTTTGAATTTTCCAGTGACTCCAGTAGCTTTTCCATGCATTTGGGGTTCTGGATCTATCAAAAATTTTCTAGATCTATTTAATTTTAGCCTTAAAATTAATTATTTCAATTAATTGCTTAATTAATCATTTGGTTCATCAAACCAGAGGTCGAATCGAGGTCAAAATAAGGTATTGTCTTCATTAAACTTGCGTATTTTTGTCTGTAGATCATTTCTGTACTGATAGATTTAATTTTCTTGCAGATTCATCAACTATGTGTGCCACATGTTGATCTATGTATGTCACACCTATCCTATGTGTGGTGCACATAGCCTGATGCGCGGTGCACATAGTTCACATTTTTCTAGAAAAACTGTATTTCGGGTCATATTTTCACCATATTTTGACGTACCCAGTGGTATTTGGTGCTTTACAATTGCTCAAGTATTCTGGAAAAGTCATAAAATAATTACATTTAATTAATTTTGGCCTCAAAATTAATTTTTACGATAAAATGCTATTTTTATTCGTATAAATGCGATTTTTAAAAGAATTGAAATTAATTGGTCGTAGGGTTATCTCCAGTAATTTTTGTGTGATAATAGTCCTCCTAATTAATTATCTATGATCAAACAAAAATAATTTTGCTTAAAATTATTTTTTATTAAAATGAATTTTCACAATCCAGTTCGTGTTTATTCTTTCAATTATTGCCTAATAATTGCTGGATTTTGACTCTTGGTTCGTACTTTTAAATGGTATTGGACAAGTCAAATAAATCTAAAATTCATTTGTTACTAATGAATTTATTTGTTTATTTTGCATATTAATCCATTCGTGCATTTTGGATCGTGCAATTCGAGGGGGAAAAGGGGCATTACTTAATACCCCGGGAAATTATGTATGCGAGGAATTTTTATAATAGGATAGGATTTATTATTCGGTCTGTAATAATCCCCCTAATTTCCTCGATCCCTTTCTCTGGCCTTTATTTTTATTCGTATATTTGCCTAAATATACTATGTCATCATATCACATGTCATGTCACATGACATAAGCACATACTACTATGCATGCCATGCATATACTGTATGCCATAACATATCGTATTTTATATGCATATACATACAAATACACTAATATGCAAATACTCCAATACGCAATCCAATACGTACAATCAATCAATACGCCTTGCCATGCGCATATATGCCATGCCATGTCATAAAATATGCCACGATGTATGCCATAAACGCATGTCATACCATATGCCATATATATATTTTGTTGAATACACATTCACATACACACCACTATGCCATGTCATGCATATGCCATGCCATTCATCATCTCACATGCCATATGGTATGTCATTCACTTTACATGCTATGCATATAATATGTCATTCATTTAACATGTCATGCATATGGTATGTCATTCACTTCACATGCTATGCATATAGTATGTCATGCATTTTCACATGCCATGCATATAGTATGCTATACATTATGCCATGTCATACATCATTTTCACATGTCATGCAAATGGTATGCCATATATTATACCATGTCATGCATTTGATACATCATTTCACATGCCATGTCACATGACACAAGCACATTCTACTATACATGCCATGCATATGAAATAGCCATTCATCTCATATGTCATGTATATGCCATGTCACATCCTATACACTATACATACGCATTACATATGCTATACACCTATTGCTAAAATAAATCAAAAATGTTAACGCATAACGCTATACACTATTTACCAATATTATGTGCTTACATACCATACTAAGTTGCCATATCATGCATATGATATGTCATACACGCTCACATGACATGCATATGCCATGCTACTTTATCGCTCCTAAACATGCCATGCATATGCCATGTCATTCAAATGCCATATAGCTTTATATGTCATTTTACGTGTAAAGTTGCAAACACCGATTCACATGACACACTGTGTGCTTACATTTATGCTCGCATGCTTGCCTGCCTAGGACAATTAATTCCAACTATAATGATAAAATCAATTTTGGAAACTCATGGAATAGATCTCCACCACCCGAACCCAATCTCTGAAGGGTTTAACTAGCACTCATGCTATGGGCCGGTTGGACCAATCCGGAACCATCCGGTGGCGACTCCCTTGTGACTCTTTTGAGTCCGTATCATTCCTTAAGGGAACCCTTTAAGACTGCACTTTCACTCTAAGTGTGGTCCTTGGTCCATGACTTTTGCAAGCCTCGCTCTGGGCCTTGTTAGAAACCGACGCTCATAGTGGTGACTCCACTGGGGACATCACGCCAAAAAAGTGGTGGCATCTAAGAGTTTCCATATCAAATTTCCCATTATAGTTGGATTAATTGTATGCATCATAACACCAGTCCATGTCCATACACACCACCCTGGTCCCGTGTCAAACCGGTGATTGTGAGTGGGGGAGTACCTTGGACTCCATTCGACTCATTGGGAAAGCATATTTGCCTTCACCACTCGCTGCACTATACTGATAACTATCGATGATTCCTGACAAATAGATGCAAGGTATAGTCCTATATTGATGATTCCATTTGGTTGGATAGGTTGTCGACAACGTGGAGGGAGACCTTAGCCTGTTCTCAAAACTGGACTAAAGCCCATGTAGTAAGCCTAGCAACATTCCAAACTAGGACCCTTATTGCATGCTATGTGGATCTTTGCCTTATCATGTGAGTGGATTTGCATAGACTCAGCATATTTTCCTCCCACATATTGCTCTGCTAAGAGTCAGAATCCTTTCATGATTTCGTATGGTTGCACAACCTTACGCTTATTCTACGAATGTACTTTTATCATAATAATATAATCATGCCCATATTGCTCTGCTAAGAGTTGGAATCCTTTCATGATTCCGTATGGTTGCACAACCTCATGCTTATTCCACGGGCGTACTCTTATCATAACAATATGATCATGTCTGTATTGCTCTTCTAAGAGTTAGAATTCTTTCATGATTCCATATGGTTACATAACTTCATGCCAATTCCATCGGCATTCACTTATCATTGCAATATGGCTAGGTCGAAATGCTATCGGGTTTTCATCGTAATCCCTTATATGATCAGGCAACGATCAAACCATTCACTTGCCTATTTGAGAGAATCGCACCTCAAGTTCCCAGTGTAACTCCGGGTTAGTATCCCACCTAGGGCAGGAGAACTTGAATTCACAAATTCTCATGGAGGTATAAGGTTGGAAGGGAGAGCTGCTGCATGCTACGTGTTTGCTAACCCTTTTGTTTTTTCTGCCAACCACGCATACATGCATACTCATGCAATATCCTAACAAATTTCACTTTTATAGCCATAACGCTGGATGTTCCTAGCATATGACACGCATACATCCTACGTGATGCATCGCATGCATACACGCATATGCATACTAACTAGCTTTATTGTAGTCATGACATCACAAATTTCCTAGCATAGGTCACGCATACATTCTACGTGTCGAATCATATGCATCATACGCAACCGCGTGTGCATACTCATTCATCCACGCTAACTCTTTCTGTCATGTACAGAACCATGTCAGACTCTCAGAACGCTAAAAATGTTGCATCCTCATCTGGCCCCGCTACCTTAACACTGGATGAGGCCATACTTGTCGCGGTTCAGAACCTCATTGACCAGTCTATAGCCAAACTTTTGAATGATGACTTCAAGACCCTCCTGCAACAGCAGATCCGAGAGGCTCTTAGTCCTGCTGAATTCATCACCCCACCAGCTCCAATCAAGGAAAAGGGGAAGATTATCAACCTGTATGACATCGAGACCGATGATGACGTCTCACTCGATATGCATGATGTTCAAAAAACTGAACCACTGTCTTGGAGTAGAAGATAGAATAGCTGCAGACTATCATGAAAACCAAGGGCATGAGGACAGACCTAGACTTTGATGAGTTCTCTGTCCGAGCAATCAAGGGGCTGCCTACCAAGTTCAAGCTCCCTGATGTTCCCAAGTACAACGGAGTTGGGGACCCGAAGAACCATCTGAAGACCTACACTATGCTGATGAGTACCACTGACTTGTCAGATGATCAGATAGTTTGGCTCTTCTTCATTTCATTGGAGGGACCAGCGCTAGCCTGGTATCACAATCTAAGCAAGGTGACCACGGCCAAGTGGAAGCCTCTTTGTACTACATTTTGCAAACAGTATGGGTTTAAGGCCCAATTTGATGTAACCCTGATGGACCTGGAAATGGTTAAACAAAAAGCCAATGAGTCTTTCATGGATTATTTCAGTCGCTGGATGGATAAAGCTGTATTAGTCTGACAGAAGACATTTGAATCGGATATGATCAACAAGCTTATCATGGGGTCACTGCCACTCTATCAAGATAGGCTGAAGTATCAAACATTCCACACTTTTGAGGACATCTACTCAATGGGACAACGCATCGAGCAGACTGAGGGTAAGAAAAAGGAGCTTTCCTTCCCAAAACCTAAAACCACAACCTACACGCAAACACAACCAAAACCTCACTACATCAACGCCTTACAAATACCAAAACCATTACACATTAATGCCCTGCAAACACCAAATCCCATACTCTGAAATACTACTCCATTTCGGAGGTTCTTAGATCTTGAAATGCCACTTTCCAAGGTCTTTGGACGTCTTCTCAAAGACAAGCTCATCAAGCCACTAGAGCCAAACTTCAAAACACCACCTCCAGCCACAGTAGACACTAAAACCTATTGTCACTACCACCAACATCATGGCCACAACACCGACGACTGTCGTTCCCTCTGATTTATCATCCAAAATCTCATTGACTCTGGTGAGATTGAGGACCCTGAGAAATCCAAACCATCTACCAAGACAAATATGCTGCCTAACTACCACAAAGCCAACCCCACCTACATGCTCCAATAAGGGTTGCCAGAATCCTTGGTTTTGAACTCCTTCTCTCCCCTCAGTAATGGAAAGACTGCTCAGTTGCCTACAATTATCTTCCACCCCAGTGGTGGATTTGACATTGGTGTCATTGATATGTGGTACGAGAGCTCAAAGGATGAGTTAACAACTACTCAGAAATCTTCTAAACCTGAAGCATCAGATACACAGGCTTTTGATAGGGGTAAGTCGGTTGAGACTCCTAAGGTAGCCAAGCCAGCACAAAAACCATCCAAGCAGCAGAAGGGGTTAGGTGCTAACAAAATGTCCTCTCAGGTTTGCAACATGACCCATAGTGGCAAGGTATTCACTCCTCCTGACCTCAAGAAGAAGCCTGAAGCCCTTAAAAAGTTGACTAAGGCTAGGCCTGCTAGGGATGAGGCTGGTCCAAGCAATATTCCAGCTCCACAGCCAGCTAATCAGGTTGCTCAGCCTGATAATGTTGTTGTCAAACAACTGAAGAAGATATAGGCTAACATCAGTATTTGGGATTTGGTGCTATCCTCCCAATAACATCGATGGGCTATCATCAAGGCACTCTCAAGCATGAGGATCTCTCCCTCTGCTTCTACCTTCAGCATGAAGAGTCAGCTGGTAAACTGGGAATTACCTTTCAGCATGATCACTTTCTCTGACATGGATCTACCGGCCGAGGGAATCCACCATAACAGAGCACTTTTCATCAGGGTGAACATCATGAACTTCTCCACTCCCTAGGTCATGGCGGATGATGGTTCTGGCATCAATGTCTGCCCACTCAAAGTGCTTCCCAAGCTTGAGATTCAGCTTTTAGACCTCAAACCCTGTAAGACCATTATCAGGGCCTACGACGAGTCTAAACGGGAGGTTACTAGCACCTTCACAGCCACTGTCACTGTTGGGCCAATCGAGTCAGTGATGGAGTTTGCAGTTATGGACATTCTGGTGTCATTCACGCTGCTCTTGGGCTGACCATGGTTCCATCTGCTGGGAGGTGTACCATCCACCCTACATCAGATGATTAAGTTTCCACAAAACGAAGGTGTGGTTACTATTGCTGCTGACAATGAGGTTGCCTTGGCCTGCATCCGGGAAAGTGTTCCCCTCATTACTGGTTTCCAGATCATTGTTATCAGGGAACTTGATCCTAACTCATACCAACCGAGTCTCACTGTGAAGAACATGATGCATATGATGCACTACATGCCTAGCATGGGTTTGGGCCTATATCAGCAAGGCTCGATTGAATTTGACATTCCTATAGCCATGTGGGAGGAGAGATATTGCATTGGGTTTGATCCCCACACCTCAGATAAACCAGAGGAGTGCAAGATGGTTCTCTTCATTCAAGGAGAGACTCAGCATGATCATGCTCCCGAGTTGCCTAACTCGGAGGACTTTTATGAGCAACAGTTCATCATTTTCGATGATGTATATCACCTGTCAGCCCTGATAGCACCTGGGAAGACTGCTGCTACTTACACTATCAGCTTTAATGATACTTTCTAGATCTTTGGTGATGTTACTAATCTCGCCACAGGACGGTTGGAGCCAGAATGTACTACAATCGCTGCACTAGGGTCCAAGTTGTAGAACTTGGACATTGAAGACCTGCTGCTGCCAAAGGTCTACAAGGACATCACCACGCTCGTTGAGAGTACCTTTGAAGAGCTTGTATATGAGGACGCTGATGTCCCTATTTCTGTAGTTTTTAATGATGATGTAATCCCATCTAAATATGAAGCAATAAAAAGCAACTTTGCTTATATTTGCCATGTGTATTCTGATGGCATTGTGCATGAGCATGAGCATTACATGAGCATTTTTGACATTAACACATCTTGCATAGAGAATGTTAACATCAACACAAATGACAAGCCATGTATTCTCCAGATTGCATCAGACTTGACCTCTGAAGAGAGAACAGAAATAATCAATGCATTGAAAAAGCACATAAAAGCCTTTGCTCTAGGCTATGAAGACATGCCGGGTGTCGACAGATCCATCATGGAACATAAAATTCCTACCAAGCTGGGGTTCAAGCTAGTTAAGCAAAAACTGTGGCACCTCTGACCAAAATAAGCACAGAAGGTCAAGAAAGATGTCCAAAAGTAGTTGGATGCCAAGTTCCTTGAGGTGGTTGACTATCAAGAATGGTTGGCCAATGTGGTTCCAGTTCCCAAGAAAGACGGCAGGGTCAGAGTCTTCATAGACTACAGGGATCTGAATAAAGCATATCCAAAAGGATGACTTTCCTTTACCTCACATTGACATACTTGTTGATAGCGTAGCCGCTAGTGCTATGTATTCCTTCGCTGATGGATTCTCTCAGTACAACCAAATCTTGATGGTAGTTACAGATAAGGTGAAGACATCTTTCATCATAGAATGGGGGACCTACTGCTACAAGGTCATGCCCTTTGGCTTAAAGAATGCAGGTGCTACCTACCAGTGAGCTGCAATAACACTGTTGCATGATTTAATCCACAAGGAAGTCAAAGTTTATGTGGATGATATGATGGTGAAGTCTCCCACAAGAGGAGAACATTCAATTGCTCTTGAAAGATTTCTCACATGTGTTGAGAAATACGGACTCAGGCTGAACCCGAAGAAATGTACATTCGATGTAACATCTAGCAAGCTGCTGGGTCACATTGTCAATCAGAGGGGTATTGAAGTGGATCCTGATAAAGCAAAGTGAATCATCGAGATGCCTATTCCCAGAACTAAGATAGAAGTTAGGGGATTCCTGGGACAGCTCCAGTACATCAGCAGATTCATTGCCAAGCTCACTACCATGTGTGAGCCTATCTTCAAGCTTTTGAGGAAGAACCAGCCTATGGTTTATGATGAGAACTGTCAGTTCGCATTTGAGAGGGTGAAGCATTACCTCTCTAACCCATCGATTCTGCAACCACCTCGGCCGGGGAAGCCGCTACTACTCTATCTAGCTTTAGAAGAGGAATCAGTAGGCGCTATGATAGCTCATGAGAATGACGCTGGAGTTGAGCATACTGTGTACTACCTGAGTAAGAAGCTGTCACCAACAGAATGCAAGTACAGTACTGTTGAAAAACTATGCATGGCTATGGCTTAGGTTACCAAAAAACTCAGACACTATTTCCAGTCATACCAAATACAGGCAATCTCCAAGGTTGATCCTATGAAGTACTTGTATGCTGCTCCTTCGCTAGTAGGAAAACTCTCCAGATGGCTGATCCTGTTGTCAGAGTTTGATGTGCAGTACGTCACTACCAATGTGATTAAAGGCAGAGCGATCGCTGAATTCTTAATATCCAGGCCGATGGATGACTCTGAGACTTTCGAACTGGATTTCCCAGATGAGTACTTGGGGGCAGTTAACATCCAGAAATGGAAGTTGCACTTTGACAGCGCAGTCGACAAAAGAGGTTCAGGTATAGGAGTTATGCTAATCACTCCTGAAGGTGAGCTAATAATGCTTTCAAAGCAACTGAGCTTCTCAGTCACCAATAATATGGCTAAGTATGAAGCATGTCTCTTCGGGCTAGAAGCATTGCTAATGATTGATGCCCAAGATGTACAAATATTCGATGATTCAATGCTTATCATTCACCAATCCATAGCTGAGTGGGAAGTCAAAGAGGAAAGGCTCAAGCCTTATGCTGAATACATGAAGATCATGGTTCGTAATTTTAGCTCCTGCCAATTTATTCATATATCGCGTGAAGAAAATCAGATTGCCGATGCTTTGGCCATACTGGCTTCAATCTATGAGCAACCACAGAGTCAAAATTCAACCTGTATTCATCGAGCAGTCGAGGATTCCTTGCTACTTTAGAGAACAGGTTATGGCACTAGACCAGCAAGATGAGACCCCATGTTACACTGATATCATGAATTTCTGAAGACTGGTACTTATCCAGAAGAGGCCAACAGAACTGATAAGCTAGCTCTATGCAAGCTAGCAGCGAACTTCACTTGGCATCAGGGTGTTCTCTACAGAAGAACAGTAGATGGTCTATAACTTTGATGCATATCAGGGAAAGACATTGAATCAGTCATGGAAATGGTACATGCTGGTGTATGTGAGCCCCACATGAATGGATTCACACTTTATAAGAAAATCCTATGCCAAGGATATTTCTGGCTCACTATGGAAATAGACTGCATACAGTTTGTATGGAGATGCCATGAATGCCAAATTCATGGAGACCTGAGTCATCTACCGCCAGTCAAATTACAGAATTTAACAACACCTTGGCCATTCTCAGCTTGGGGAATTACATCATGGGTGAGATTCATCCTAACGCATCTAATGGACATCGATACATACTGGTAGCCATTGATTACTTCTCTAAATGGGTAGAGGCGGAATCCTAGAGCAAACTGGGGGCAAGAAAGGTTGCCAAGTTCATAGAGAAGAATCTCATATGTCGATATGGGGTACCACATCACCTGGTGTTAGACAACGGGGTGCAATTCCTAGCCCAAGTTGCAGACTTTCTGGAAAAATATGGGATTGAGCATCATCGATCCTCTCCTTACTGCCCTCAAGCTAATAGGGTAGTCGAAGCGGCTAATAAAATGATCACGTGCGTCTTAGCCAAGATGGTACGCACTTACAGGGATTGGCATGAGTAGTTGCCGTTCGCATTATGGGGTTACAGAACCACCGTAAGGAGTCCTATAGGTGCCACTCCCTACTCTCTTGTTTACAGTACAGAAGCCATATTGCCAATCAAAGTGGAGCTGAAATCACTTTGTGTAATTTTAGAGGCTTAGTTGCTAGAAGCTGAGTGGAAAAGGGCCAGGTACGAATAATTTGCTACTATTGATGAGAAGCGGCTACAGGCTCTCTATCACCTACAGCTTTACAAGAAGCGCATGGCAAATGCATTCAATAGAAAGGTTAAGCCTGTAGCCATACAGGAAGGTGATCTAGTCCTGAAGCAAGTCAGACTGGCTATTTGTGATCCTTGTGGAAAGTTCAGACCTAACTGGGAAGGCCCATTTCTAGTTAAGAAGATCCTCTCCAAAGGCGCTGTTCGCATCTTGGATTTGGAAGGAAATGAATTCTCAGAACCTGTCAACCTTGACCGGCTGAAGAAGTATTTTGTCTAGAGCAGAGGGTAAAAGAAAAGGCAAAAACAAAAATGAAAAGCTTGGTGAGCTGAAAATCTACATAGGTAGTTCATATAAAAGTTAAGGCAAGATGAAAAACATTCGCTCGATAAGTTGAAAATCCGCTCGGACAACTCATGCAAAAGTTAGAGCTCTTTAAAAGCAAAAGGAGAGCGTTAAAATAATTGATCAAAAAATCTCACACGAGGCTGGTCAATAACAGAGGTTGAGTCTGATGCGCATCTGGAACTTCTATGTTGATTTTAACATTTTAATGTAAATATTTTAATCTCATTAATGCAAATGGACCACATGTTCATAAACTTAGCCTTAAGTAATACTAGTTGCAAACACAAAGCATTATCATCGTTTATTACATGTTGTTGCTTAACAATATAGTACAGGATTCAAGCTTGGTGCAGCACCTATAGCTTATACTCATCATCAGTGGCAGGTCCATCATCAGTGACGAGGCCAGGTCCTTTCTATGTGCTCCATGAAGCGAGGCACCAACCTTCCTCCCTCGAACTCTGTCAGTCGATGAATAGTTTATTAGTGACTGTACTGATGACAGATCCTGGCAGGACTGTAGTGTATGCAACGCCTAAATCCCGGGAGTGGAATGCAATCTATGTAGGTTGTTACAGTCACATGCTGTATATGCCACTAAAGATAGCTCCACCTGATCTTGCTCTCAGGTTGGGTCCCCATTCATTCCATCCAGCCTTGGAATGACATCGTCCTTGCCTCACCAAAAGCATAGCCCCTCCGCATATGGCTATGAGGAAGGTATCTCTGTGGGTCCCCAGCCAGTGGCACTAGAATCTCAAGCTTCTCTTGAAGCCATATCTATAACAAAAATAAAATAAAATAAAAGCTCGCTGAGTTGAAAACCTTGCACAAGGCTTTTTAGGCAAAAGTTAGAGTGACTCTGTCACACCCTAATTTTTGACCGGCTTTGATTCAGATCTATTCCGAGTTGATTCTGGGCCATTTAGGGTTCTTTCGGACCGTCCTGGGTCCTTTCAGACCGGGCTAGGCCCATTTAGGGTTTCATTTAGCATTTTCGGGAGGATGTGCGATCGCATATGTCCCATTACACGCCGCATATGATCATGTGCGTTCGCATATGTTTCATTACACAACATGTGCATTCACATATGTTCCCATTAAACCCTAATCTGCCATTTGGCTTAGGGACCGGAATTCGAGATGCAAAAACCTTAATCCTGAAAGCCGTCAGCAGCCGTCAAAGGTGATTGAACACTCCAAAAACCTAATTCCAATAATCTTAAACCTTTAGGATTAATCAATTGGTACTAAATCAATAGACTTAGGCTAATTTTAATGTGGAATACTTGAACT
>CANYBF011424628.1:0-10837 GCA_948192965.1 Dalechampia spathulata | reverse complement strand
ATGAATGTTTAATTTTAAAGTTTGATTTTGGAAACAAAACCTCTACTTTATGATTGCAACGAGAGTTGGATTATAGAATGCTTGTTCATTGAGAAATGTTCAATTCTAAAGGTTAGTTTTCTAAATGATTACTTAAGCTCTATGATTGCAATGAGAGTTGGATTATGGAAAGCTTATTCATTCTGGTTAGATCGGTGTGTGAGAGAGATCTAGATACTCCTAATTTCTATATGATTACTAGATAATTTCCCTAATTGGAGGACCCTGATTATGACTAAGGAATTCTGAAGATTAGAGTGAGATTTAGTTGATTTCACCTCGAGAGAGGGTTTTCAATGTCATGGGATATCTTGGGTAGTAATAAGCACATGACTGTCATCCTAGTTTGGTGATGATGATTTCAAGTCCTATGTTTCTTATCATTTGTGTTATCTTCTTGCTTTTGAATCCATTTCACTTCTTATTGTATTCCTTTCAACAATTGCTTACTTTCAAATACCAACCCATTATCCTTGCTTAAACAAATCAAGAATCCAAGTAGTGGTGGATAAACCAATAAATCCTTGTGGGATCGATATCTTACTATAGCAATCTATACACTTGCAGTGAAGCAGTGAAAAAAACTACTCTCGTTTTAGGGACAATCACCAAACAGCTTAGTTGAGTGGTACGGCCATATGGCTGACCGTACATAGTTAGAACTATTTTATTAAGCTTGGTACAAGCGTACCGTTGCTCGCAGGAAAATGGTTTATCAATAAACTTATTTTGGTATGGGTGTACCATTGGGTGGTACGGCTATACATGAGCTCCCAGGAAAATGGCTTGTCAGGAAAATTGGTTTGGTACGGGCATACCAAATGATGGTACAACCGTACCACATTTCCCTCTCATTTTCCAATGGTAAAATTTAAATCCGTACTGGCGTACAATGATTCATATGACCATACGCAACTTTTAAAAAAGGTTTTAAACACTTTATAATGGCTATTTTTATATAGAACTTTGATATCTTTTAATCCTAACAGCTACTTCTGCAGAGCATTTCATTCTATTGATCATCTATTATTAGAAACAAGTAAGTCTACTTGTATTTTATGTATTTTGCTATTGAAATCTCTCTTGTATTGTTTCGCCACTTGTGAAAGCTAAGGTTTGCTTTAGTGGGTTGGTGTGTGATTAATGCTTGGGCATTAATTTGTATTTGAGAGATTGTAAGGTTGATTTTGTAAAGGTTTGAGTATGAGCCTAGAAAACACTGAGGTTTTTGGATTCATTTGTGGAATGCTAATTGTAAATTGACTGAGATTTAGTGGAACCCTAAGTCGAGACTTGAGAGAAGTGGACGTAGGCAAGAGTTTAGCCGAACCACTATAAATCGCGCACTTGTTACCTTCTACAAAGGGATTTTCAGGATCTAATGTACTGGTACCTCTAGTTCTCATAGGAACATATCGTGTGTATATATATATATATATATATATATATATATATATATATATATATATATATATATATAACTCTGTGATTTCATATAGGAATCCAACTATATGATTTCCTGAAGAAATCCAACTATATGATCCAGTACGTGTCTTTAGCAAACTTTATCAAACTTTGTAACCATCTCTTCCTTATACCTCCACATTCTTATGTCGTGTCTTGCTTATGTAAGAATGTGTGATTATGTGTAACTTGATGCATATGTATGCATAATATGGTGCTATGAACATATAATAAGTTATACACATTCACATTTTCATAAAAAGTTCCTTAAAAGACCAATCATTGGTCGAGGAACACTAGAACAAACTTGCTATAGATTTGCCTTTACCCACATGTCTCAGTGATAAATGTAATCCTTCCTTTAAAGCACCTATGATATTGCAAAACATCCACCTTAATGAGAACAATCATATAAAGTTCATTCACAAAATCATTATTCATTTGGTCACTTTTATTACGTTTAAATTGCACTTCACATGTGCAATAATGTGTAATTAAAAACCTTTAAGCATCACTTCCATATCGTAAAACATATCACCTTATAGCCCTTAGATACAAGCATATAATCATTCACTCAAGTGCACAACACAAGTTCATATAGCATATCATGTTTGCACTTTAATAAAAATACTTTATCATTCACAAAAACAATCTGCCTAATTGTAATAGTTTACATTGCATGAATTTTTTGACCAAGAAATTTTCCTTAGAATAAAACTAGCCTTATACCATTGGAAACTAGACTTAACAAGCTTTCTAACCATATATTACAAGGCTAAAAGCTCAAACATTAAGATAATCAAAATGCAATTGTCGTATGCCCTTAATTTTGCCCTTAACATGCACAAAAATTGCATACCAACTCAAACATGCACAACTCAATGTTATATGGCATAAAATTTGGCATACATGTCCAAAAAAACTCACTTGCATGCATGAAATCATAAAACACCAGGCAATGTGCACCAACTTATGCAATTTATATCCCCATCATAAATAACTCTTAAAATCATAATTAGTACATAAATCTCATGCTCTATGATGGAAATATAACCAATTGCTACAGTATTGCAAAAAGACATATGCAACTCTTAATATGCCCAAAGTTACACACACACACATGCACTAAATCATAAACTAGTCTCTACCATGCATACCCATGAACAAACCCCTCAAATATAACCTAAACTCTATGCATCATTGTTAACCTAACAACATAAAACATTGATACATATATCATAAATTCATGAAAAGTCATTTTAGGTACCTTCAAAGTACAAAAATATGCAATATGCCAAGGCGCAAACAACATCACTAAAATATGCCTAAATATTATCCTTTATGTGAAAATTCATCATCCTCATGCCCCTAAACCTTCATGAATTGATCTCAAAACATACATACAACCTATTAACATCTAAATCAAGAATTTCATACCATAATTTAGGCATCCACATGCATATAAACACCCATTAAACATAAAAGTTGAATGCTACCAATTAAGAGCTATAAGTGGAATCTCATGCATAACACCATTCTAACACCTCTAAAGCATACCAATCAATCATTAAATCATATATTAAACATAATTCCATCAAAATCTCATCCCCACAGCCATGAATAATACCCATTCAAGCTTAGGGTAGCAACAAAATAGCACAAAAACTCAAACTACAAGTCAAGCAACACCAAACTGCAACCTCCTCCATTAAAAGTAAATCAATTCATTCTTAGTAACCATCCTCCATCAAAATCACACACAACATCACTCAATCAAGAACCTTCATATCCATACAACTAGCCATGGCTTCACCCTATAAAAATCATAAGAAAAGTAACCAAAACGGAAAAGCATGTATAAGAAGTGAAAAAAGGGCAACAAACAAACTTAAAACATGTTCTACATACCTAGATCATCTAGCCCTTGTATATCATATTTTTAAACATGAAAAGAAGAGGAGGATGAAGATGAATTCATATAGTTAGAGTATTCTTCCAACAATAATATGGTTAAACACTTAATAAAGAGAAAAAAGAAGAAATACATACAATAAGCCTACAATTATTGACTTCTCACCCCCAACCCAATCACATGTCACCACTTTGCATACTAGCCATACTAATACTCATACATATACATACATTAGACATTCCTACATATAAGATATTAAATCATTATTCTATATTATTTTCATTAAGGCCTTAAGCCTTTAACATTAAAATAACATTCTTATAAATCACAAATATGTAATATATGTACAAATTAATACTCAATGCATATACTAATCCAAAATATACTTGTATACCTCAATCTAATAACACATAGAAGCATGAACACTAAGAATTCATTAAGCATTCATCATGTCACATCCTCATTTTTAGCATACACTATATTGATGAAACGATTGATGTGCATTGCTTTTTATATGATTTTAATTGGGATGATGACATGAAATTATACGATATGTGAATGTTATAAAAAAATAAATGATGTGATAATTTATTTATTCCATGATGTTAATATGAGAATAATAAATGGAATCAGTGAATACGGGTTCACTAAATGATGATAATTTGACAGTTACAATGTTGAGAACACTTAATATAATTAAGTGTGTTTGATGAAGATAATTAATTGAATGTACGTATATTCAAAAATGAAAATGTACATATGTATGTAAGCATAAGCATATGAGATATTAAAATGATGATTTAAGGTGTATAAGAATTAATAAGTATGTATTTATGAAGGAGTATACATAATTGAGTATACATATATAGTTTAGTGTATAGTGGAGTGTATAGTTAAGGTATAAGTAATGTATTAGTGTATTCATAATGTATTAGTATAAGTATATGGTAATAATATTTAAATATTATATTGACATATGATGAAATAGTAAGATATAATATAATATCTAGAAATAAAATAATAAATTAAATAATGAGTATACAAGTAGGAAAATAAATAAGTTAGTATGATATTAAGTTAATATATTTTATTGATAGTGGGATAGGTAAATGTGTTACTGGAGTTTTAAGTTATTATATTTTGTTGATAGTGGGATAAGTAATATGTGATAGTGGAAGGAGAGAGAAAATATAATATTAGTTTAAGAGTTAATGGAAAAAGATGGAGTATATTATTATATGAATAGATGAGTATTAGAGTATAAAAGGATGGTATTAAATACATATTAAAAAGGATTAATCAGAGGAATTTGGATTAAATATGTATAATTATAAGTATTAGAATGACTTATAGGCTATGTTCATATGTGGTAAAGTGCATGGAAGCTAATATGCAACCGTCCTAAGTAAGACCACTTAATTTCCTATGATTTTTCCTCCCTTCACTTATTGTAACACTCTTATTTCCCCTTCTTTTCCTAAGTGACTGAATGCTCTCTACCTTATCTCCTTTTTCATACACTTTCTTTTTATTTTCTTCTTACTTTCTTACATTTTCTTCTTCTCCATAGCAACCAACCAAAACCTACATCATTTCCTTCATCTTTTCTCTTCAAAATTTAAGTCTAAAGCTATATCTAAGTGTATTCTTCAAGGTTTGCCAAAAACACCTTCATTTTCTTCTTGTTTAAGTCAAGACTGAAGCATTTTCTTCTTATTGTTCAAGTTTAAAGACCTAAATCACTAGATCTACAAATTTCATGTGTAAGCCATAACTTATTTAACATCTACTTCATATTTTCTTTATCCAATCTAACTTCCAAGATACATGCATATGTGTAGTGATGGAAAATCAAGCTTGACAAGCTTGAAGGAAGTCAAGGTGTAAAGATTTTGATAGATCCATTTCTAGATTAAGTGGAGATCAAGTTTTAGTTTGGATTTTTGTTGTTTTGCTTAAGATGAGAAAGGGTGAGTATGGATTAGTGTTAGATCTAATGGATCTATGAATTTATTATGGAAATCATAAAGTGGTCAAATGGTTCTTAGTATATCTAGTAGTTTGAGTCATTGATTTAAAGTTTATGATGGTTATTGACGTAAAAATGGTAAAATAAAGTGGTTGTGTGTGTGTATGGGTGTGTGTCTAATAGTTTCCTTGCTTTTGCTAAATAGATCTAAAAGAATAAGCTAAAGGATGGTAAGATCTAAGCATGTTTAAAGGAATTTTATTAAAATCAGAAGATAATCTCTTAAGAAAATCATAGAACTTAAGTTATAAGATGATTAATGGATGAGATATTGCTAAATCTTCACATTAAGTTCATATGATTAAAATTTATGAAAAAATGATTTTTATTTAAGTATGATTTAATTCTGTAACTTAAGAATTGGAGTAAAATTGAAGTATTTTGATATATTGAAGAAGAAACATACGACATGTTAATGAACATTAGACTTAATATGCATTTTCAAATGATTAAATGGATGATACTTGCATGTGGTCATGTTGATGTTAAAGGCTTAATTAATCAATTAATTAAGTATGTTAAGTGTTATTAGAAGGCTTAATGAAGTGATTAATTAGTTGTACAAAATGCTTTTAATTAAGATTCAAATCTGCTGACTAGAGTGAAAATGTCACATCCTAAATCAAGCACCCACTTTGCATTCATGAATTGTTTGATATGTATTGTTTTATATGTTATAAGTGTGATATTGACATGAAATTATGCTAAAGATGGAAATTATATAATGTGATAAGAGTTTCATGTTATGATGTTGAAATGACAATTTTGACGAAACCACTGAAAATGGACCCACTAAATGGAGATAAATTGATGATTTCAGTATTAAGAACACTTGATATGTTTAAATATGTATGTTTAACATGATTGATTTAACATAAGTTTAATAATATAGAAAAGATAGTATAATAAAATTTGAACTTATTTATGATATCATAAATGAGTTATAATGATGCAAGCATATGCATGCATATAAGTGTAATTATAATTCTAAAGTATTATAGAATGAACAATAATGTATTATTAATGCATTAGTAAAAGTAAATGATAATATGTAAATATTAGAAAGGTATAATTGGTATTTTTATTAATGATGTCATGATGATCTCATAAAGTGGTAAGGATGATGTCATAAATGTGGTTTCAATGTATTAGAAAATTAATAATTAAGTATTAATAAGGTATTAGTAAAGGTATTAATAAATAGTATTTAAATATATAATTGACATATGATGAAAAGATATAATATGATATTATAATATAAAGAATAAGAAAATGGATTAAATACTGAATATGTAAGTAAATAAATAAATAAGTATATGAAAATAAATAAGTTAGTGGGATGTTAAATTAATATATTATATTAGAAGTAGGATAGGAAAACGTGGGATTGGAAATTGTGTTAATGGATGGAAAGAGAAAATAAAATATCATATTTTATTAGTTAGTGAAAAAAGATAAAAGGTTTTTATTATAAAATAAGGTGTATGGGAGTATGTATTAAGTATAAAAATACATTAAATAAGAATTGGATTGATGGAATTTAAAGTATATATGTATAATTATACGTATTAAGGGCTATAATATAGATTTTATGGGTCTTTTGGGTGTAGTTATGGGCTGCCCTAAATTAAGATGCATTTCAAATGAATTTTACTTTCATTTAGACCTAAATTCCACTCCTTTATCCTATTATCTCCTTTTAGCCAAAACATAACCATCCAACACCCTCCATTATTTTCTTATCATCCTCTTTCCTAACTTATCTCATTGGTGTTCTTACATTTCTTTCATTATTCTCTAAAGAAACCAAAACTAAACTCCATTCTATCTTCATTTTCCTTTCAAACCATATGCTTAAAATTAGTTCTATGAGTGAAGCTTGAGTTCAAGGCAACATACTTCCATTTCTCGTTATTTTTCAAAGAGGGCGCATGCATTTCTTGTTCAAGCAACAAAATCGCAAGCTTTCTTCTCCATTTTTGGCTAAAATCTTCAAGTTTAAGCTAGCTTTGTATGTTTTATTCAAGTTTGGCAGAAGATTATTCTCTTTCTCATCTTTTAAATGTCACACCCAACCCATACCTAGGGTAACATGCTCCTGTACCTTGAACAACAATCTCCTATAAGGAAACCATCACTCACACTATAAGGGAAACTTATGTATATACTACCTATCATAAATCGTATGGGTACAAATCATTGTATTAGTAGTGAAAAAGGGGTCGCAGCGTGGTGTATGTTGATAATCATTTAACTTAACCTGGATATTCATTCATTTAATTTAAATTTAGATACCATCATAGTAACTAGGCAAACATGTCATAAATACATATCATAATCCACGAGTTCATACATTAAGTTCATTACAAATACATATACACCCTTTAGGAGTGTCGCCACCAAAATACAATGATAACTATTGCCTCTATGATCAATAAAGAACTACATCAACAAAATAATAGGAGCATGCTTCAAACGTCCAGTACTGCTTCAGGAATAAGATTCTCATAAAATCTGACTCTCTGCCAAAACCGTCGATCACTTCTTTGTACGCTTTCCCAAAGACTCAATACCTGTGTTCATCAAATGATAAATACTGAGTATAAAACTCAGTGGTGCTAGACAAACATATAAATACACACAAGTCATAGTCATACTTAAACATGAACAAAGGTAAAATAACACCATATCTCACAATCATTTCAATCATGTTTAACATCAAACATCATATCATTCTATACAATAACATCTCTCATTCAAAGGCACTATCATAGTGCCCTATAAGCCAAAATGAACATAGAAGGATGCATTACCTTTTTCAATGTACATGATGAGAAAACAATCATGCTTTGCATTCTCCCTCATTATATTTTCTTTACATTCCCTCTTTATTTTCTTATATAATTGTGCATAATTTCCTTACATACTAGGTCCCTGTAGGTACTGGCACTCATCTCTCGAAGGAGGGCATTAAACTGTGTGGTTCTATGAACCCATTTCTTTACTGTAGGTCTCGAGACTCATCTCACGTAGGAGGGCATTAAACTGTATGATTCCTCAAGGGAGTCCATTAATTGTATGACCTAGTATATCCAGAGCATATAGCTCTACAATCATCTCTGTCTTTTTCTTTCTTTTTCCCTTCATACATCTCCATGAATGCTATGAATGTTTTTATGCATGTATAATGCATTTCTTTACATAGCATGACATATATATGATGCTTTCAAGGATGTGTACCAAGCTCAGCATGAGAAAACATTGGAAAACACACAGTCAATGAAATATAAGACATCACTTCCAGACCTTACTTAGGTCCTAAAGTAAAGCAAGAAGCAGAACATCATAACTAGCACAAACCTATAACAATATGACACCTAGCGTATACCTGTAGTTTGGTTGCTAACCTTCCTCTTTAGGCTCACACACTTTACTATCACTAAACAACTTTAACCTTTATTTTTCTAAGGGTTTTAGGAAAGATAAAGAAAAATAAAATGAGAAAAACTTAATGTTTATCCATTGAAAAGTTAAAAGTTAGTCATATATGACCGTACGGATTTCTGTATGCCCGTACCAACCCCAAAGCCCTATCTGGTACGACCGTACCATTCGTTGGTATGCCCGCACCATACCAATATGACTGATGCACTCCCGTATAGTCTCCAAGAACATAACGTCACTCACCTCTCATGACTGGTATGCCCGTACGGTAACCCATACGCACGTACCACTCTCAAACCTACAACACATATGCCTTATAAAACTTGCTCCCGAAGTACCTATTCTAAAAACCAAACATAAAACACAACCATAAGATCTAAAATATCACTTTATACCTTAACACATTTAACATTCTAGTATAATACTCATACGTCATACATCTCCAACATAAATCAAGAAGTACAACATCATTGCATAATTATCATTCAACATACATATACGAATTCATAGCATGCACACTCATCACAATACTATACACGATTCATTCCTATCTTTCATCTAGCATTTCACATGCACAGTGCAACATACAAAAGGTGTGGCTAAAGTGGGTGTGGCACTAAAAGAGTGACCAAAACACTTCTTTGATGATTCATCAAGTGTAAGTTGAAATCCTTTGAAAACTATGTCTTTTTTAAGTAAACCAAAACTTGTTTGAACTATAACCTCATTTTATGGTTTGATCTCACTCTTTAAGGTACATACATGTTTGTTTTTAAGTTGTAAATCAACTTAAAAGAAGTCAAAGAGGTGAAAGTTCATTCAAATCCATAGCAAAATCAAAGGGATGTCAAGTTTAAGTTGAGATTTTTGTTATTTAGTTAAAGGTTAGCCTTAGTGAGTATGATCTAGTAGTAGATCCATTAGATTTACATATTTTATGTGTGTTTATTATTTTGGCTAAATTTTTTATGGTAGTTTTGGTAGATATGGTTGTTGATTTGATGGTTAGAATGATTAATGATGTAAAAAGCATGAAATAAAGTGATTAGTGATTGTGTGGGAGTGTGTCTTGTGGTTTCCTCTTTGGTCAAATTGTTTTAAGAAAAATACTAAAGTATTTGGTAAATTAAAATATTTTTTGAAAGAATATGGTTAAAATAGAAGGTTAATAGTTAAGAAAATGATAAAAATAAAGTATTATGATAAGTAAATGTGATGGTTTAAAAGCTATGGAAAATGATTAAGTTAAAGTATGATTTAAGTATTTAACTTTGAATTTGAGTTTAAATGGAAGTTTTATAAAAATATGTATATATGAGTCAATAAGTGAATAATATATTATGATTTTAAATGAGATTTGAATTGGTGGATTAAATTAAGATAACAGTGAGGTATATGTGTTTAAACATATACTTTTAAGATGGATAATGAATATGTTAAGGCATATGGCATATAATATGAAGATGTTATTGGAAGTGTTAAATAAATAAGTAATAAGCAGTCATAATAAATACTACTGGATGGGTAATTAAGTATGATAATGATAGGAATATATTAAGGAAGGTTACTGTCTAAATTGTTAACTCGTTATATGACAGAGTTAGTAAGGAGTGAATATAAGTAGAAATATGATTATTCTCAGATAGTCCTAATGTGGACCGTAATGGTAAAGTTTAATATATCACTAAATTAAGGTAAATAACAGAATTTAATTTAAGAAAAAGGATTACTGAGAAATTAAATAAGTTTAAATATTGATTAAATAATTAATGATATCAACTGCTCTAATACTCTATTTTTGATAGTAACTGATCGCTGCGAAATGCGACAGTGCGAAATGCGACAGTAGTTTTACCACTACTCAACTGCAAGCATACAGGTTATTGTAGTATGATATCGATCCCACGAGGATTAGAGGTTATCCGTCTCTATGTTGGCTTTCTTGTTTG
>CANYBF011424423.1:0-12347 GCA_948192965.1 Dalechampia spathulata | reverse complement strand
TTTATATTCTGTACTTACATAATACATTTCCCAATTGCCTTACGTAAGGCACAACGCTTGGCATCGCAAATGCCATCTTCTGGGCCTACTACGTTATGGGGCCCACCTAGGGTATCAGTAGGGCCCACTGCCCCTATTAGCTTATTCTGTGTATTTTGTGCTTACAGAATACATTTCACGCTTACCAATGCATAGTAGGATATACATAATGCAAAGTATCACATTTTGAACCTAGATTACTATTCACTATGAATAGTGCATAGGCGGGGCCCGCTTCCCCCATTGGCCTATTCTATGTATTCTGTACTTACAGAATACACTTCATCGATGCCTTACATAAGGCATACCTCTGTGGCATTGCAAATGCCACATTCTGGGCTCACCGCGTTGTGGGGCCCGCCAAGCATTAGTGGGGCCCACTTCCCATTATAGTTCACTTTAATGCATTCTGTACGCACAGAACACATCCCACTTGCTGCCTTACTCGAGGCAAAGTGCTTGGCATGCTATTTGCCACCTTCTCAGCCCATTGTGCTATAGGACCCACCGAGGTACTATTCATCATGAATAGTACCCAAACCGGGCCCATCACCTGACTTGGCCTATTTTGACTATTTTGTGCATACAGAACACATTTTCATTGATCCCTGCACGAGACACCATCTTCTAGCACACCGAATGCCATTTTGGGCTGAAATAGGGTCGCAAACCCTAAAATGGGCCCATTAGTTGAAACTCGGTGTTCGGGGCCGAATTTGAGAAAACTTATAACTGCAAAGTTTCTTGGAATGTCAATTGCACTTTAGTTGACATATGGCACACATACTGTTTTGCCCGTACGAGCCGGCGTGCATAGGGTAAAAGTGCAATTTGCGGTGCACATCGCCCTATGTGCACCGTATGTTGCATAGTAAAGATGTTTGGTCGAGAGCCTTCTCGGGACCGAATTTGGAAAAAATTTGTTGTACAAAGTTGTTCCTCACATCGAATAACACTTATAGGCTCAGGGCGCACGTCCCAAAGCAACAACAGTGGGCCCCATATGATGGGTCAAAAGGTGATATGCGGTGCACATCACATGATGTGCGCAGCACATAGGCAATGTGTGGCGCACATCACATGATGTGTGGCGCACATTATCTTTGGAAATTTTCAAATTTGGGTGAAAATTACAAAATTTCCATGCCTAAAAATTGCTCTATAAATATAGAGCTTGGGGTCTGAATTAAGGACCCCGAATTTGCTCCAGAAACAAGGCAAAACTCTCCCAAAATACTCTCACAATTAATTAAACACTTAATTAATTAAATCCTTAGGTTTTAGAGACTTAATTGGCTTAGTTAGGCTCCCTAAGCATGGAAGGAAGCAAGATCAAGAAGAAAATCCGGCCGGAATAAGGTAAATTTCCCTCTTTTCTTCAATTTTCTTGTTTCTATTACTATTCATTAGGGGATGTGCTGCGCACATCACCTCATGTACGCCACACAAAGTCTATGTATGGCACACATGAGGTCATGTGCTGCGCACATTCACCCTAGATTTTAAAGAAAATGCTATTTTTCTCCCATTTTTACTCGGTTTTTCGCCCGATCTGGCTATTTCAATGATGTTTAAGGCCTTCTCATGCCTTAAGTGTCCTGGATCTGCCAAATATTTGCTGGATCTAAGATAATTTTAATTTTAAAATTATTTTTCTTGATTTGGATGCAAATCCACAAAGCAAAAACCCATTTTTGGGTCTGATCTACCTAGATTGGGGCCAGATCTAGGGTTTCTGCTGAAAAATTTTAAGTTTTTCCTCTGTTTTCTCTGCCATGTGCGCCATACATATGCCCATGTGCAATTAGGGTTCTGGATCTATCGAATATTGTCTAGATCTACTCTATTTTGGCTTGAAAATCATTTATTTCAATTAATTGCTTAATTAATTGTTTGGTTTACTAAACGAGAGGTCGATTCGTGCTCAAAATGAGGTACTGTCTTCATTAAAGTTGCGTATTTTTGTCTGTAGATCATTTATGTACTGACAGATTTAATTTTCTTGCAGATTGGCCACTGATGTACGCCACACACAATCTATGTGTGGCACACATCGCCTGATGCGCGGCGCACATCCCTCGTGTTTTTCCAGAAAAACTGTATTTTGGATCATATTTCATTGTATTTTGGATCGTATTTCGCTATATTTTTGACATATCCAGTGGTATTTGATACTTTACAGTGGCTCAAATATTCTGGAAAAGTCATAAAATAATTACATCTAATTAATTTTGGCCTCAAAATTAATTTTTACGATAAAATGCTATTTTTACTCGTGTAAACAAGGTTTTAATTAGCACTCCCAATTAATTTTTCCATGAGCAAACAAAATAATTTTGCTTAAAATTATTTTTATTAAAATGAATTTTCACGATCCGACTCGTGTTTATTGTTTCAATTATTGCCTAATAATTGCTGGATTTTGACCCTCAGTTCATACTTTTAAATGGTATTGAACTAGTCAATTAAATCCAAAATTCATTTGCTACTAATGAATTTTATTTGTTTATTTTGCATATTAATCCATCCGCATTTTTGGATCATGCAAAACTGCAAGAAATGGTGCCTGGGAAGGATGGGACATTACTTAACGTCCCAAAATATGTATGCGAGGATATTTATGTAATAAGGTAGATTATTGTTGGCTTGTAATAATTAATCCCCCCTAATATCGCCTAATTTCCTCGATCCCTTTCACCGGCCGTTATTATTTTTATTCGTGGATGAATTTATATTTGCCTAAATATATGTCATCATGTCACATGCCATGTCATATGACATATGCACACACTACTATGCATGTCATGCATATACCGTATGCCATAACATGCTGTATTTCGTATACATATACATATAAATACACTAAAATGCAATCCAATATGCTCAATCAATCGATACGCCTTATCATGCATACATATATGCCATGCCATGTCATATACTATGCCACGTCGTATGCCATAATGCATGTCATACTATATGCCATACATATACTATGTTGAATACACATTCACATACACACCACTATGCCATGTCATGCATATGCCATACCATTCATCATCCTACATGCCATGCATATGGTATGCCATACATCACATGCCATGCATATGGTATGTCATTCACTTCACATGCTATACATATAGTATGTCATCCATTTAACATGCCATACATATGGTATGCCATACATGATACCACGTCATGCACATGATACAACATTTCACATATCATGCCACATGACACAAGCACATTATACTATAAATGCCATGCATATGCCATGTCATGCATCACCTCACATGCCACACATTTAGTATGTCATATATATAACATGTCATGTATATGCCATGTATTACATCACCATACATATCATGCATATGATATGCCATACATACCATGCATATGGTATGCCATTTATTATGCCATGTCATAACATATGCCATGTCATGCATCACTTCACATATCATGCATACGATATGCCATTCATCCCACATACTATACATACGCATTGCATACGTTATACACCCAACGCTAAAATAAATCAAAGACATTAACGCATAATGCCATATGTTATTTTCCATGCTAATGCTTATATACATACTAGGTTGTCATATCATGCATATGATATGTCATACACGCTCACATGACATGTATATGCCATGCTACTTTATCGCTCTTATGCATACCATACAAATGCCATACCATTCAAATGCCATATAGCCTTATATGTCATTTTACATGCAACCTTGCAATGCCAATTCACGTGATGCATTGTATGTTTACAATTATGCTTGCATGCTTACCTGCTTAGGATAATTAATTCTAACTATAATGGTAAAATCGATTTTAGAAACTCATATAATAGATCTCCACCACCCAAACTGTCACATCCGTGTTTAAGGGTCTATATGCGTATGAGATTTTCTATACGATGATAATGTGTATACTTGTATGTATGTATGTATGTATGTATGCTTGTATGCTATTGATTGTGATTGTATTTCATGATACTGTCACCTTATTGAGAAGCGTGACTTCTCGGTTGGATGAAGGACAATGATTTTGATGAGTTTAGGTTGGTTTTGAAGTGGTTTTTAGCAGGTTCCAGGTGAGTAAGGGCTTTAAATTAGGCATGTATTATTTTTAGGCATGCGGTACGGGCGTACAGTCAAGCCGTACGGGCGAACCAAAGTCCCTAGAGATTGTACGGACATACCAAGGGATGGTACGGATAGACCACAACTCGCAACAATTTGGGTTTATCAGGAAATTCAGAGTGGTACGGGCGTACTATATGGGCGTACGTGCGTACCACAACTCACAGGAAAATCCGTGCATTAAGGATTTTAGGCTCGTACGGGCGTACGTGATTGGTACGGTCGTACGTGACTTAAAATTGACGTTTTAAATAGATTAAAGACAGTTATTTCATTAGGTTTTCCCACCCTAAAACCCTAATTTTTATCCCAAAACCTTAGAATTCTGATTTCTTGGTACTTTGAGGCTTGTGGAAGCTTGAAGAAACAAGTTTATTACTTGGGTTACGGATTAGAGCTAGAAGTAGCTTAATTCTAGGTTTGTGCTAGTTTGTGTTTTTGATTTCTATGTTTAATTTCTGTCATTTGAGATGGTGTGAGGCCAAGATAGGCCTGGAAATGTTGTATATGGATCATTTATGTATATGCTTTATATGATTATGTTGTGATTGTAATAATTGTTTAAGATGGCTTTATTTTTAAGATTGATTATGAGCATATTGGCTTGAGCATGAATATGGGATTGAGAAATGCAGAAAAAGAGTGGAAAATGAAATGGAAAAGCATGTTGGGTCATATATTATAGGATTCCATAATGGGATCGTATATTATTATTGACCTCCTATGGGAGACGAGTCTTGAGATATACCGTTAAAAAGAAAAGGGGTTTAAAGACCCGGATAGAAATGCCCTCCTATGGGAGATGAGTACCGGTACATACAGGGACCCAGTATGGATCGAAATTATGCACAATGGAATGAGAAAGGGAAAAAGAGATAAGAAAAGAAGTGGGGTGCATAGCATGGTTGCATTCCATATTCTTGTTGCTTGTGTTTTGATAGTTTGAGTTATATTGCTCGTATGTGTTATGATTATATGAATGTTTGCTTGTTACTAGCACCACTGATTCTTCGACTCAACATTTATTAATTGATGGATGCAAGTACTGAGCCTACTACTGAGGGTACCGAGAAATGACTATCAGAGTCAACAAGAGGGATTGGATTTGTCAGCAAATCCCATTTCAAAGGTGGTCCGGATAGCTGAGCGTATTTGTACTATTTAGTTTATTTTAGCTTGTATTAATTATAATGGCAGTAGACGGTTGTATTAAAATGGTGGTTTGTTAAGTTTGATGTAATGATTCTGAACCCTTGTGTATATGGATTTCCAGAAGGATTAATTTATGGGTTTGATCATTTGATCTCCAGGGTTTATAGTTTATTGCTGCGATTATTTTTACCACCATTATTCGTATTATCCCCATATAATGTATCCTTGTGTGTATTCTGTATCCCTTGTAGTGTATGTGGTGGTTTCTTTTGGGGGATCGTCGTATATGCTACGGGAGCATGTTACTCCAAGTATAGGCTGGGTGTGATATGTTTTAGTAGTATTAGAGCTATGGTTTAGCTTATAGAGCTATGGTTTAGCTCGTAGAGCTATGGTTTAGCTCGACACGTGTTTGCTTGAGTGTTTAGGACTACTGCCTATAATTAATCAGCTATAATAAAGGAGTATTGCTTGTCCTGACCACTGCTGACTGTCGAACCCTCGTTTATGTGTTACAGAATAGGTTGTGATATCTAATAGAGGGAATAATGTTGGTGAGGAAGGTGAGGGTAACTTTAATCCCCAAGAGAGTTCCTCAGGAATGGGAGAGCGTGCGGGTAGACAGGGAAAGGCATCGATTGTTGACCCTATGGCAACTCAATTTGCCCAATTCTTGCATTTCCTTTATATGCAAAATCAGGCATTGCTTGCAGTTCTAGCTCCACCTCCAGTGGAAAGGAGAGAGGAGTATAAGCTTGATTTCACGAAGTTGAGATCATATGGAGCCACTGATTTTACTGGGACGATCGATCCATATATGGTTGAAGTGTGGCTGGAGCGGACGCAGAGGGTGTTGCGTCAGATGAAGTGCCCAAAAATGGCAAAGTTTGAGTACTCCATTTCATTGTTGTAAGAGGATGCGTATGAGTGGTAGAAGACCATTCCATAAAGTATGGCTGATCCTCCGGTGTTGACTTGGAATGATCTTCAAAGGGAATTTCGCTGGAAGTATGTGCCTTCGGCCTATACTAATCAGAAGTTACAGGAGTTCCTTGGTTTGCAACAAGGGGATATGTCTGTGGCCGATTACGACAAGGAGTTTACTCAGTTGGCCTATTATATCACCCATATTCTGAGATCTGATTGGGAGAGATGTAAGAGGTTTGAGCAAGGTCTGAATCCTTGAATTAGAGCATTTGTTCAGTGCTTTCAACATAATGATTTTACTAATTTAATGGCTAATGCATTGGAAATGGAACGTACGGTGCAAGAAGATACTACTCAACAAGAGTTAACAAGGAGATAGTATAAAGGACCGAGTTTTCCCTCGAGTTCCTCCAAGAGAGGCAAGTTTCGGAGTTCATTTCCTCCTAAATCGACTGATATAAGATCCATGCCGTTTAAGCATGAATAGAGTGGGAGATCTATTTCTTCTAGTAGTAGTCCGGGTACGAGACCAAATTTATGTTGTACCTATGGTCGGACTCATTATGGAGCTTGTTGGATGGGTTGTAACTTGTGTTTTTTATGTGGAGGTGCTGGTCATTATGCCAGGGAGTGTCCCGAGTGATTTGGTGGACCGGGGCAATCTGTTGCTGAAGGAGAGTCTCATCAGCAGCAACTGCGGTCGAATGCTACGGGTTCTCAAAGTACAGAGAAGGGCAGAGGCCGAGGTAGAGGCCGTATTAGTGGAGGAGGTCGTGGCGCCAGTCAGGGGTCTATTAATCAGGTTATTGGGGCACCAGTCAGAGTCTATAACTTAGAGCACCGTGAGGAGCAACATGCTGCAGATGTGGTTCTCAATAATGTTCTTATCTCTGAACATAATGCTTTGGTGTTATTTGATCCGGGTTCTTCTCATTCATATATTGATGCTAGGTTTGCTCAATTACTTAAGATATCCAGTGAGGGATTAGGTTATGGGATTATGGTGTCTAGCCCACTAGGTAGGGACGTGATAGTTAATCGAATTTATAGGCGATGTCCCTTATTTATTCAGGGTGTGTGTTTCCTGTCTGACCTTGTGGAGATGCCATTTAGGGAATATGATATTATATTAGGGATGGATTGGTTAGCGAAGTACGGTGCTGTGATGAACTTTCAATAGAAAATAGTGATTCTTCAACATCCTGATCCTGGCAGGGATACGATTTTAATTAAGGGTAATGTGTCGTCTGTGACTATGAGGTTAGTAACAGCTATAACTGCACAAAAGTTATTGTTACAAGGCTGTGAGGCAATGATAGCACATGTGGTGGATAGGAGATAGAAGAAAGGAGTACAGTTATCAGAAATTCTGACTGTGTGTGAATTTCCTGATGTATTTCTAGAGGAATTACCACAGTTACCGCCAGAGAGGGAAGTGGAGTTTGAGATCGAGGTGTTACCTGGTACCGAACCGATCTCGATAACACCTTATCGAATGGCACCGATGGAATTAAAGGAATTGAAGATGCAACTACAAGAATTATTAGAGAAGGGTTTTATTCATCCGAGTGTTTCACCTTGGGGTGCACCAGTGTTGTTTGTGAAGAAGAAGGATGGGTCTATGCGAATGTGTATAGTCTATAGGCAGCTGAATAAGGTGACAATTAAGAATCGATACCCGTTGCCGCGTATCGATGATTTATTCGATCAACTAAAAGGTGCAGCTGTGTTTTCTAAAATTGATTTGAGATCAGGCTACCATCAATTGCAAGTTAAGGAAGGTAGCGTATCGAAGACTGCATTTAGGACTAGGTATGGGCATTATGAATTTTTGGTGATGCTGTTTGGTTTGACGAATGCACCAGCAGCATTTATGGCCTTGATGAACATGGTATTTACTGATTATTTAGACCAATTTGTGGTGGTGTTCATTGATGATATTTTGGTGTATTCTAAGAATCGAGAAGAACATGACTCTCATTTGAGGTTGGTATTGTAACGACTCCGAGAAAAGCAATTGTTTGGCAAGTTGTCGAAGTGTGATTTTTAGCTTGATCAAGTAGCGTTTTTGGGACATGTGATCTCGGCAGAAGAGATCAGAGTAGACCCAAGTAAGATATAGGTTGTGCTTAGCTGGCAGGCACCTAGGAATATCAGTGAGATTCGTAGTTTCTTAGGTTTGGCTGGGTATTATCAGAGGTTTGTTAAGGGATTTTCTATGATTGCTTTACCCTTGACAATGTTATTACGGAAGGATGTTCCTTTTGTCTGGTCTGAAGAGTGTCAAAGGAGTTTTGAGCAATTGAAGGAGTGTTTGACGCGAGCTCCAGTTCTTACGCTACCCACTCCAGGTCAAGCGTATGTGATTTATAGTGACGCTTCATTGAATGGTTTGGGATGTGTTCTGATGCAGGATCGGAAGGTAATTGCATATGCTTCCAGGCAATTGAAACCACATGAGAGAAACTATCCCACACATGATTTGGAGTTGGCAGCGATCATGTTTGCATTAAAGATCTGGCGACATTATTTGTATGGTGAACTCTGCTATATGTACACGGATCACAAGAGTTTGAAGTATCTAAGTACGCAGAGAGAGTTGAACTTGAGGCAAAGACGTTGGATTAAGCTTATTAAGGATTATGATTGTGTGATAGATTATCACTCGGGGAAAGCTAATTCAGTTACCGATGCTTTAAGTCGGAAGATGTTTGCTGGATTGAGATAGTCCACAATGATATTGGTTTATGAGATGCAACAGTTAGATGCTACTCTGACGATGCAGTCTGACTGTATTCTGGCATAATTATAGATGAAAGTGAAACCTATGCTATCATATCAGATACAGAGTAGTGCAACTGGTGATGTGGAATATCAGAAACAGTTACAGAAGGTACAGTACGATAAAACTACCTTGTTTACTATGGATGAGGATGGTAATCTGAGGCACGGGAGACAGTTGTATGTTCCAGCAGATGAGGGATTGAAGAAGCAGATTTTAGAGGAAGCCTATAGTTTGACATTTACTTATCATCCCGGGAGTACGAAGATGTATCGAGATTTGTGACAATATTATTGGTGGATTGGTATGAAGAAGGATATAGTGGATTATGTGGTGAAGTGCTTGATTTGTCAGCGAGTGAAAGCTAAACATCAAGTACCAGCAGGATTACTTAATCCGTTACCATTGCCAGAGTGGAAATAGGATCGGATTACGATGGATTTTGTCAATTGCCATTGATTCAGACTAGGCATGATGCAGTTTGGGTAATTGTCGATCGGTTGACTAAGATAACTCATTTTATTCCTGTACGTATGGATTATGGATTGGAAAGATTGGCAGAGTTGTATATGAGAGAGATTGTACGGTTGCATGGAATTTCATCGTCTATCATATTAGATAGAGATCCATGGTTTACGTCTCGATTTTAGGGTTTTTTTCAGAGAGCTTTAGGCTCAAAAGTACATTTTAGTATGGCTTTTCATCCCCAGACTGATGGACAATTGGAGAGGGTGATACAGATTTTGGAAGATATGTTGCGTGCTTGTGTGCTCGAGTGGGAAGGTAGTTGGGATCAATATGTTCATTTGATTGAATTTTCATATAATAACAGCTACCAGTCGAGTATACAAATGGCACCTTATGAGGCTTTGTATGGGCAAAGATGTAGGATACCTTTGCATTGGGATGAAGTTGGTGAGCGGAGGTTAATTGGACCTGAACTTGTGCAACAGGCTGAAGAACAGGTGAAGCTGATTAAATCGAGATTGAAAGCCGCTTTTGATAGACATAAGTCATATGTAGACTTAAAGAGGCGTGATATCGAATATGGGATTGGAGATAAACTATTCCTGAAAGTATCTCCGTGGAAGAAGATTATAAGATTCGGTCAGAAGGGTAAATTGAGTCCGCTTTTCATTGGATCATATGAAGTGCTAGAGAAAGTGGGTCTATTAGCTTACAAGTTGGCATTGCCACCAGATTTGGACCGGATTCATAATGTATTTCATGTTTCTATGTTGAGGAGGTACAGATCGGATCCTACGCATGTGATTCCAGTGGAGTCGATTGAAGTTAGACCTAACTTGTGTTACAAGGAGGAGCCGATTCATATATTGGCCCGAGAGGTTAAGTAATTAAGGAATAAACGGATACCGTTAGTTAAGGTATTGTGGAATCATCACACGGGTCAAGATGCGACTTAGGAGTGAGAAGCTTTGATGAGGGAATAGTATCCTCATTTGTTTTCTCGTAAGTTTCGTTCTAACTTTGGGACAAAATTTCTTTTTAGGGGGAGAGAGTTGTCACATCCGTGTTTAGGGGTTTGTATGCGTATGAGATTTTCTATACGATGATAATGTGTATACTTGTATGTATGTATGTATGTATGCTTGTATGCTATTGATTGTGATTGTATTTCATGATGTTGTTGCCTTATTGGGAAGCATGACTTCTCGGTTGGATGAGGGACAGTGATTTTGATGAGTTTAGGTTGGTTTTGAAGTTGTTTTTAGCAGGTTCTGGGTGAGTAAGGGCTTCAAATTAGGCATGTCCTATTTTTAGGCATGCGGTACGGGCATACGGTCAAACCGTACGGGCGTACCAAAGTCCCTAGAGACGGTACGGATGTACCAAGGGATGGTACGGATGGACCACAACTCACGGCAATTTGGGTTTGTCAAGAAATTCAGAGTGCTACGGGCGTACCATATGGGCATACAGGTGTACCACAACTCGCAAGAAAATTGGTGCATCAGGGATTTTAGTTTCGTATGGGCGTACGTGATTGGTACGACCGTACGCAACTTAAAATTGACGTTTTAAGCAGATTAAGGACAGTTATTTCATTAGGTTTTCCCACCCCAAAACCCTAGAATTTTAATTTCTTGGTACTTTGAGGCTTGTGGAAGCTTGAAGAAACAAGTTTATTACTTGGGTTACGGATTAAAGCTAGAAGTAACTTAATTCCAAGTTTATGCTAGTTTATGTTTTTTATTTCTATGTTGAATTTTTGTCATTTGAGATGGTGTGAGGCCAAGATAGGCCTGGAAATGTTGTCTATGGATCATTTATGTATATGCTTTGTATGATTATGTTATGATTGTAATAATTGTTTAAGATGGCTTTGTTTTTGAGATTGGAGATAAAGTATTCCTGAAAGTATCTCCGTGGAAGAAGATTATGAGATTCGGTCAGAAGGGTAAATTGAGTTCGCATTTCATTGGACCGTATGAAGTGCTAGAGAAAGTGGGTCCATTAGCTTACAAGTTGGCATTGCCACCGGATTTGGACCGGATTCATAATGTATTTCATGTTTCTATGTTGAGGAGGTACAGATCGGATCCTACGCATGTGATTCCAGTGGAGTCGATTGAAGTTAGACCTGACTTATCTTACAAGGAGGAGCCGATTCAGATATTGGCCCGAGAGGTTAAGCAATTAAGGAACAAACAGATACCGTTAGTTAAGGTATTGTGGAATCATCACACGGGTCAAGATGCGACTTGGGAGCGAGAAGCTCTGATGAGGGAACAGTATCCTCATTTGTTTTCTGGTAAGTTTCGTTCTAACTTCGGGACAAAATTTCTTTTTAGGGGGAGAGAGTTGTCACATCCGTGTTTAGGGGTCTGTATGCGTATGAGATTTTCTATATGATGACAATGTGTATACTTGTATGTATGTATGTATGTATGCTTGTATGCTATTGATTATGATTGTATTTCATGATATTGTAGCCTTATTAGGAAGCGTGACTTCTCGCTTGGATGAGGGACAGTGATTTTGATGAGTTTAGGTTAGTTTTGAAGTGGTTTTTAGCAGGCTTCGGGAGAGTAAGGGCTTCGAATTAGGCATGTCCTATTTTTAGGCATATGGTACGGGCGTACGGTCAAGCCGTACGGGGGTACCAAAGTCTCTAGAGATGGTACAGATGTACCAAGGGTGTTAGTGTATGCTCTAGAGCATCATGTGTATTTGAACTATACGTTTCATTAATAAAGGCATTATTCATTATATAGTACAATGTTTTACATGAACTTATTTTACTTGGAGTATTAAACTATATATTGAAGTCCATGATA
>CANYBF011424356.1:0-41468 GCA_948192965.1 Dalechampia spathulata | reverse complement strand
TATGGCAGTAGTGTTATATTTCGTGTATAGCTTTTGGTGGTTTATGTACGCACTCACTGTATGTATAACAGGTTTTATATTAATAAAATACGGTAATGCCTGTTATTGAATGTTGCATGAGTGTACGAATGGATCCCGGGTTAATGTGTGCTTATCACGTTGTTTCCGCAGCACAACCACCATTAGGCTTAGAGTGTGTCTTCATACGACGTTCATTGAGGTATCCCTGGCGGTGCAGGCACTGGTCTTCTTCTGGGGGCCGCTGTCTGTGTCGTGGGAACATGTCCTCCTGGGTATGGGCTGGGTGTGACACTTATCACATTGCAAGTGAAAAAGGGAAACAATATATTTGATAACAAATGGATTGAGCCTTATAATCCGTATTTGTTTACAAGATATGATTATCATATCAATGTAAAGATAATAAATTTTTTTAATGCAATAATGTATTATAATACAATAAAAACTTTGTATAAATGAAATATAAAAAGTAAAAGAAATAATTTACTAATCTTATATGCTAAATTATAATGAGTTTGCTCTAGATTGACAGCAGTGAAATACTTATATAAGTATATCTACAAATGACATGACAGAATAATGGTATAGGTTGGAGATGGAGAGAATTATATAGATGAGATACAATATTATTAAGATGCAAGATGTGTACCATCATAATAAACTATAAGGAGGATATATGAGTTTGAAATGAATGATATTTATCATATTATTATGAACCTACAACTCCATTTATCGAACAAACATATATGGATAAACTGAATCAGATGATGATAGATATGTTACCGGAAGAGACTTAAGTGTACCTTAACTATGATTATGTAGTTGATGACATCAACACCAATTATTAAGAAGAATTTATAAATAGCTTGGAACCGAATGAAATCCCACCATATAAACTACAGTTGAAAGTTAATTGTCCAATAATACTTTTAAGGAATTTGGATGTATCAAATGAATTGTGCAATAGAACTTGAATGGTATGCAGAATATTTTAAAAGAATTTCAATATGCAGAAGATTTTAAAAAAATTTCAAACATGTTAAAATAATAGTTGGGTAATATGCTAATAGACAAGTGTTACTATCAAGAATATCACTGAATGCATGAGAAAGTGAATCCATTCCAATTCAAAAGGAAGTAATTTTCAGTGCGATGTATTAGTCAAAAAAGATGATTTAAAAAAAAGAAACTAACATACATAAAAAATGTAGTATATAAAGGGGTTTTGCTATTAAATAGATAAATAAATATTTATTCTCATTTTTTTTATAAATGAATGGATGAAAATATTATATAAACAATATTTTAAATAAATACATAATACTTTAATGTTAAATATTAATTTAAAATTATATAAAATATTATAATGATAAAAAAATTAAAAAAGTAAAATATAAAATTATTACAAAATTAACGTATGAAACTCTAGTATTTCAAATGAAGTGTGTTTGGTAAAATGACACAATACAAATTATATTACAATTTTAGTTAATATTTTTTTCTCATTGCCCAGCCTTCAAATTTCGCACATATAAAAACCAAAACATGGCAACCATCCGTTGCTTCTTTCCTTTTTTTCCGTTTTATTTTTCATCTTTATTTTTTTGTTCTGCTTCTTCAAGAACTAAGTTTTACAATTTTTTAAGACTGACTATTAACAATTATACAACTATAAACACTTAAATATTAATTAAAAAAATTGGCCCATAATAACAATCAACAATTGCATTTTAAGCTAACTTTTTAATACTGTTAAAAAATATTAATTTGCAATATAGCTACAGTCTCCATGTTGCGTAAAAACGCTTTAAAAATTTTATATTTTATATTTTATAAATAATTTATTATTTTGCTTTATATAAAATAAATTTTAAATAGTATAGTCATTATGTTATTTTTTAAATTTCAAATAGTATGATTATATTGATTTAGTCAAATCTATATTTTGACCCTATTGGCTGTTGTTCAGAGGATCAAATGCCTGGTAATTTGTTTTTTATTTGCTCGTTTTCTTTTTCTTTGTCCGCGAAGCAACGGCGTCGTATATGTCGAAAAGGGTTTAAAGCGGCTCTGCTTGGCTCGGCTTGTAGGAACACTTAACTGGACAAAGTAAAGCCGAGAAACAGAAAAGGGGAGGTCAGTGGACTTGCAAGCATACAGCAGAGAAGCAAAGCAAGGATAGCGTAAACGCACCTAAAATGAACAAAAATGGTTTAGCCATCTTAATGCGAACCAGAATGAGGCCTTCCACCGATCCGACCACGTCCCCTGCATTGCCTCTCTCGGTAAATTTCGCTATTCATCGCCCTCTATTTTTTTTTTATTTTTATTCCTTACCTGAATATGAACAAATTTTTTGGAATTCACCTTATAGCAGCACAAGGTCAACCAAATGATAAACACTTCTAAAGAATCTCAATTCGATTCTAGTTTTTCTCAGCATTCTGCACAGGAAGGAGTTAAACACTCCAATACTTTCACCATCAAAGCGAGGTTCCTTTATTATAATTTTTTTTCACAAACCTAATCTGTCCTTTTTTCGTTTTATTTGATTGTTTCATAGTAGTTATGACCTACCTGTTCCTTTTCGTTTTATAGGGATTTTGATTGTGTCCGTGTGTCCATGCACTCAGCCATTACATTGAACAAAACTGAAGTTCTTGATACGGTGGTTAACGATTTTGCTGAGGTATGCATCGTGCTTCTAACCAGCTTCTTGCTTCCAGAATTGATTGATTTTTTGTTTGAGAGAAAGTTGCTGATTATCCAGGGCTATCTCAGCCTTTCTCTTGAAAACCGGCGCAAATTATTGTTCGTTCTTGCCAAAGTCTATGATCTTAACAGGACTCGAGTTCATGACCTCATCAAGCAATATCTTGATCTGGAACCTCCTTTCTGTAAGATATTTTTCTTTTTGGTGTGTGTGGTGGTTTCTGCTACTCCCTAAGTACACCTTCGTCTTCTGTAACCTTTTAAAGGTGCTGGAGTTTTGGGTTTCAGGTACTGTAGATGAATCAAATGACAGCCATTCCAATAATGTGGAAACTGATACCGCTCTTTCTTCTTTCTATCGAATTGAACGAATCTTGAGACAAGCTCTTAAGCCTACATATGATGTCCTTTTTGAACGACTCAATAATCATCCAGGGGGACTGCACTTCTTATCCATTATTCGTGCTGACATTTTATCGATTATCGCGTAAGGTTATGGTCTATGTTTATTTTTAGAACCTTTCATTTTTTTTCTTCGTCCTTGTCTTTGTTCTCAAATATAGTTTCTCTTTGAAAAGGAAAATCATATCTTCTGTTTATCCATGTTGGATATCTTTTATTTATTAGGTGACTATACTTATCATGTAAAAAGCCGTTAACACTTGTTTTGAGGTGCATCTGTTGCACAGAAGAAAGTAATTTCTTGCTCTGAAGGCTATCAATTATTGTGCATAAAGAAGGAACCTAAAATTACTTTATCTGATTCATAACTTTACAGAGAGGAGAATGTTGCATGTCTGCGAGCGTTAGATTCCCACTTAAAGGAAAAACTTAGTGCTTGGCTTAGTCCTGCAGCATTGGAGCTTCACCAAATTACATGGGATGATCCTGCTTCTGTTCTGGAAAAAATTGTAGCTTATGAGGTATGGTCCAGAACTGCTCTGATTTTGAAGTTTCCTGTTATGAACAATATATTTTCTAATATTATTCTTCATGTAGGCTGTACATCCAATAAGCAATCTGTTAGATCTTAAAAGAAGGTTGGGTGTTGGTCGTCGTTGTTTTGGATATTTACATCCAGCGATACCTGGTTAGAAAATCTTTTCCTTCTTGATGCAGACATCAATAGTCCAATATTATTGAAGTTTTCTACCTAGTTGAAGTACTCGTTTAAGTTTCCTGGTTTTCTTTCAAGAGAAAAATATATTTATGTATTGGTATAAGCAACTCAAACTTAATCTGCAATATATATCTGTTTGCCATGAGCAATTCAGATTGTCTATCCATGAGTTTAACTTTCGACCATGAAAATTAACCATCCCAATAAAGATCGGAAGATAGCATGATGAAATGGAAACATCTTGCAAGTTGCAAACATTATAATTCATTGTCATTATTGAGAAGAAATCTTGAATCTTTATAGTACTATTGTTGACACATTTTGCTATACTTATAGCTGTCAAGTTTCCTGAGTTTATGATTCATATTACCATAGAATGGCACTTTATGTTTTGCTTGAATTTTATAGTTGTCAAGGTACCTGAGTTTATGGTTCAAATTATATATCAAAACAACTGCATCTCTCTTTTTGATTGTTCTTTTGAGTTGCTTTATGTAGTCTGATTTTTAGTTTCTTTTGTTTTAGGAGAACCACTTATTTTCATAGAAGTTGCTCTTTCAAAGGATATTGCTCAGACAGTACGGGTGTGTTTATGAGTCTTGCAGGTTTTCTTCTTGAGTTCAGCCCCTTATTACTGATGACTTTTTAATCTATTACAGGAAGTTTTATGGGATAATCCTCCCATACCTGAATGTGATGCAAAATGTGCATTATTTTATTCTATATCATCAACTCAGGTAAGATAATTAACCTTTTCTGTTCTCTTTCCTTTTTGGACTAGTGACAATGTTATATTTTTAAAACAAAAGTCCATTTCTATAACTTGTCATGAATCATGAGTGATGAGTGTAAATGATTTCCCAGTCATAGTTACTTGCCAAAAGTGTTTTGGGTGAACAAAATTTTAAATTGTCTTGACGTTATACAGAATAATTTCTTTGCTTAGTTATGTGACAGGTTATTTTGTGGCATGTTGATATTGTTACCTGATGATTGATGAGAGAATTTTTAGAGCTGGTACTTTTAACTTGCAAACAAACAATTGTCAAATTATCTATACTTGGCTATCAAATTTAAATTTATATTTATCTGCTCCATATCCGAGTCTGCTTACACATTAATTCTGTTTTTTTTTTGTAGAATATAGAATATTGAAATAACAAAGTCTGATTAAGCAGTTCCATGTATTCAAATTTCTTACTTACAGAAGTTTGACAGCCTGGCTTGGCAGGAATCAACCTGGGAAAGTTTCTTATCAAACGTGTCATTAAACTGGTGAAAAGAGATATGCCACATATCTCCGTAAGTATTTTCTGATAAGATGTGAAAGATACAATGCAGATAAGTTATTAGTTCTGAATGTCTAAAGCGTCATTGTGGGTCTATTCTATGCATTGTAAATATCTAATTTGTTATATATCATGATTTCCATGAGTTGCTCCTATGCTCACTGGATTTTGTTTCTGGATGAAGATATTTGCAACATTAAGCCCGATTCCAGGATTCATGCAATGGCTTGTATCTAAGTTGGCATCTCAATCTGTCCTTGCTGAAGTGGAGAATGAATCACAATCATCTTCGAGTGGATCAGTTTCCATGTTTAAGGAGAACATCCTTGAACCTGAAGAAGAAAAATTGCTAATGAGTTGTACTCGGTAAGTTTCCAGTTTTTTCTAAATCGGGTAGCTTTTATTTTCTTTTTTATTTCTTTTGTCTTCATCCTTAAGGTGGGAGACTGTCAGTCTGGCTCTAAATGATGGGTAATGTATGCACTCTCTTCCACTACCAAATAAAAGGAAGATGAAGGTTTCGTTGCTCATTGTGGAAAGCAGGGACAATAGACATGGCATACTTTTTTTCCCCAAAACTTTGACTTGCTCTCTTTGCTAGGGAAAAGGTAAAGTGGACTCCTGCATGGAAGATGTTGAGGGAAGGTAGACTTCTGTTATGTGGTGGTGAACCTAGGAATGCTTAGATTGAAAAATCGATCAGTGAAGAATGGTAGAAGGAGACCTAGACGATTATTGAAAAGAGTGATTGATAGTGAGTTACAACCCCACATCCTTCCAAAAATATAACCCAAGTTTGGTTGAAGCAGAGAAAAAGAAAAGATACGTCTCACTTTGATTGCTTTAAGAGAAAGACTTTGCGCTACTCATAGTTGAACTACTTGAAACCACATAAAAAAGTCGTATAATTTAATTTTCAGTAGATGAGGTGCGGGTGCAAGATCCTTAAGGATATATTTTCTTTTCAAAAGTGAACTTTCTTCCAAAGATCCTTTTGGAACAACCACTATGATATGCTCCATTTTTTTTTGCAGCTGATAGTAACTCCAGCTGCCTCTTTCATATCTCTTGTTTTTGAAATGTGATTTGCATGCGATATTGGTTTATGTACAATTGAAATTTTTTCTTGTAGGGAGTCTGTTTGTGGGAAAAGTGGCATGGAAGTAATGCTAGAGTTGTTAACATCAACAAAGTATGAGTGGACCAAATCAGCTAACTTGGTTTCTGCACTCAAGCCCCCTCTGATGCGACTCTGTGTGAGGTACACTATAAAATTTCACACAAATCTTTCATCTCTGTAAATTGAAATGATTGGTTAATGACAAAAATGGTTATAATAACTAAGATAATGGAGATTCACTCTTGTTCAGTTCAGTTTTTTCGTGTTGCAAATGCTTGCATTTCTGGTTTTCTTGAATAAAGTTTTAGATTGGTTTACGAATGAAGGTACCTTCTGCAAGAGAAGAAAAGAGGAAAGGCCTTGGATCCAGTTGCAAATTTTCACTTGCAGAATGGGGCGGTATATGTCACGCCACCTCAATTTGTAGAGTAGTGATCGACTTCTTTCTAGAAATTACATCTATGGGCATAACCTTTGTAGTTATAATCTTGGTGTCCGTATTATTTTACGTGGAAAATTGTTTCTATGGAATCATGTATTGAATGCGTCCAAGTGATGTGTGTATGGCCAGAAAACTAGTTTCCTGAGTTGAGAATTCCTGTGTGTTAATTTTGGATATTTGATGTGGTACAGATGATTGAAAGAATAAACTGGATGGCAGATAATTCAGAGAAAGGCCTTCGTCAGAGTGGAGGCATCATGGTGAACTATGTTTACAGGTATTGATTGTCGTAAAAGCTAGTGGTTTCACATGGACCTGAGGTTTCAGCATCAGGCTGTTTATGAATTGGATAAGACCCAAAATATAATGCTTTCATCGGCTCTGCCGAATTGCTCTCTCTAGCGGAAGTTTTCAGTCTTGAAAAATAACATGCACTGAACCATGCTTTGCAGGGTTCAAAATATCGAAGAATTTTCTCAGTCGTATTTCAGCTCAGGACACATACATGCTTCAGATGATATCCGCAGATACAATAATGGTAATCACGTTTTCAAAGAAAAATTGCATCTGTTTCTCTTGGCGTTGTCACTTTTGTAATTATAACGCGTAAGAGGGGAAGGATCAAAGGTTATTGGGTGATTTTTGTGTTTGATTGCATTGACTATGTTTGCAGGCACGGAAGGAGCGTGAAGTTGGAGTGTGTATATTTGGTTCGATTGAAAGTCAATTGTACTTGTCTAAATTCGCAACTTTTCCTTAATTTTATTGAATCAACTTCATGAAGGTAGCTCAACTCATATTGTGTAGTCTCCAAATAAGTGGAGAGGGTACTTCCTTTCTGTTTGTCATTAAGTGTGATTTAAGCTTTTCTTCCCTTTTTCATGGGTCATACTTTTATCTAATTGCATTCTTTTCTTTAATCAAATATTAAAAAGATAACATAGCCAAATGTTTAATATTTTAAGAATGATATTCAATGTTGGAAAGATTTTTCAATCTCAATTTCTATCTTTCAAATTGCTGTTTTCGATGAAAAATATGTAAATCGTTCTTTTTTGAAAAATTAATTTATGATAAATAATTTTAAAATATTTAAAAATCAAATAATTAATTTAAAATAATTTACATATTTTTTTACTTAGAAAAGAATAATGTTGACACTCTAAATTATGGCTCGAAGCTTTTCACGATTTTTTATTGTTTTTTTAAAGAGAATCTAAAAACGTTCTCAAATCAAAGAATTAAATAAAAATTGAAGGGGCCATTCTGTATCCAATCCTAGGATAATTTGGTAACAGACTAAAAATAGGGAACTAGACCCAGACCCTCGTACATACTTAGGTCAAGAAGGAACTCGCTTGCTATCGCCGTGGGTAAGCCTTCCTTACTTCATTCTTCGATCGATTTAGAGCTCTTTGCCGAGCCCACAGGACACATCGACTGGACAATAGAAATTCATACCATCAACCGCAGTTAGGTTTCCAGCTAAGGCGATGAAGAAGGCAAATCAAAGAAAAACCGACTCAGTGGACAACGACGACCGCGATTGGGACTTCAAAAAGATCATTAAAGATGTTCAGCTTTTCAGTAAATATTATTTTTAATTTTCCGTTTTTCTTTTTTCTTTTAATATTTTCTGCAATCATACAGAATGATCTCAACCAACTTACTTGTGGTATATGATTGTGGTTGCTTGCTGTTAGTGATAATATTCTTTCTATTGTTCTGGTCTCTTGCTGACTCTGCTTTGCGTTTAGAACTATTTATGCTTATTTTAATTCTGTATGTAACCATTTTGCAACTTTATTGTACCCGAATCGGGTTTCATGCAGTGCCATTGCAAAATTTGCAAATGTTTTACCTGTTAATGTTGGTTTAGATTTGCTACGAGTTTAGCAAGCTTGTACCCAGCTACTCTGAACCGTAGTTATGCTCTAAGTTTAGTTTGTTTAATGTGGATTCTTCATGAAAGATTTTGTAGTGGATTTTTCATGAATGTTGTGAAGATGTGGTGGGAGGTTTTCCAGCAGTTCAAAAATTGACGCTGGACATTCTAGGAATTGCTGATTTCGGATCCACAAGATTCTGAGTCCAATTGATTTTTAATAACATTCATTTCTTTTTTCTTTTTCCCGGACACTGTTGAGGCTTTTTCTTGTGTTCCGGAGAACCTGAAAAAGGTTTGCATTTGATTCTTACTGTTTGATAGTTGATTGAGACTTGTGCACTTCTTTTTGTGGCAGAAGGGTGAGAGGATCTGTATATCGGTTTCAGTATATTTTCCGTAGGTTTAGCATATAATCTAAAAGTTCTGATTGTAATTTGGAGCTCAAGTTGATTGGGAACTGAAGATGCCATTTGTTTGTTTCTTGATACAGTTGGTTAGCATAGTATTTGTCTTTGACAAACACTAGTTTCTAGTGCAGTGGAATGGGTGTTGAGTATTTTGGTTAAAGCAGTTGTAGAGATGATTCAGACTAGTATGCATCACAATCAACGGTGATTTTTTTAAATAGAAAATCAAGTCATTGATAAAGTGTGCATTCTATTTGATCTTAATGGTTTATTCTTCGTTTGGGTATCAATAGCAGTATTTAATTGAACATTCATGTTTGCATGTGACCTATGGGAATTCATACTTATTTTATTTGTTCAGGTGCCTCTCATATGACATGGAAAGAGAAGAAAGAATTGGAGAACCAGAAGGTTGTCAAGCTTGGTGGGAAGGTAAGAAAATAACTGTTAGCAAAGAGCTGTAGCAAACTGTTTTGCTTACACTGAATATTATTATTATTATTTTACTTGAAAGCAATTCAAAGATTTGTTTATACTTGCATGATATCCACACAGCTTCCAAAAAAACAGAGATTGCCTTTAAGTGTGGCGCGAGTGCAAATGAAGAAACAAAAAGAAAGAGAGGAGAAAATAATTCAAGAGGTATAGATTTGTTCTAGCAATCATCAAATTTTCTTTTTACAAATTTTTAAAGAACTCATGTAATTGGTTCATTTGGATGCACAAGATGCATTGCATGATCGATAACTGTTCGTCTACATTGTAGAACATGATTCTTGGACGATTTGGAGGTAAGCTTGGTAGTAGCGGTAGAAGATCGGCAGACAAGTTCAACCCTGAGGAGAGAGTGCTGAGGTCGAGTGAAGGTTATTTCAGAAATGGTGTATTGGATGTAAAGCATATGTTAAGCTCAGCTCCATCTAGAGACATGGACTCTAGCGACCATGTGGCAAGTAAAGGGACGAGGAAGAGGAAAGGAAGTGGAAAGCAAAAGAGGGGAGGAGGAAAGAAGAAAGGTGGGGGTTGGAAGCGTCGTTAAGCACCTAAAAGTAATAGTTGCTGCAAGAGGATGCATGGAATGACATTGTTGACAGGAATCTACATAAAGACGCACCTGCTTGCTCTTGAGCTATGCTGACGTTGGGTTGGAGTAGGAAACTTGGTTAGATGAGTTGTGTGACATTTCTTTTGTGCTGTATTTGATATTAAAGATGGAATTATTTAGTATTCTTAAAGTGAGATGAGGATGGTGGTGCAGTTGATAGAAGAGATTTTCCAACTGGATTTGGTGTTAGCATAAAGATACGTAATGAGAAATTAAGATTATATTACGTTGGCATTTAATGCACCAACTTGATGACAACTGGTTCATGCGTTTAAAGTCAAGAACGCTGGGCCCTATGATTATTATTAGTTCATCTAATTTATAAAAATGATTTTGAGAATTGAATAATATTTACATTTGAAGAGTTGATATGGTCGCATCTTGGTTATGGCTTCTAAGTTGGAAGAAGGAAGAGGGAAGAGAAAGTCGGCAAACTCGCCAACAACAAAAGACCCAATAAGGTCGACTTCACATATCTCTTTCCCATTTTGAGTACTAGTAATAAACTAACATTGCCATGCGATGCAACAAACGACAGATATTCACATTGAAACTATAAAAACATCTCAAACTATTATTATGTCGCTGTCGTTATTTTGAGGGTCCCTTTGTGCTGCACATTTGTTGTTACCAATCCAACACGAGTGGAAAAGTCTCCATTCAAAGAAAATACTAACATATGCTATGGAGCCTTTAATAAATGCAATAGTAACAGTACCCTATAACAAGCCCAATTGCCTTCCTTCCTTCCTTCCTTCCTCCCTCCCTCTTTTTGTTACACGACAAATCTATGCAATCTCCATCTTATCTATTATTATCTTATTACTAATCCACCTCTCATAGCTTCCTTCGTGCACTTCACTCTCCCACGTGGCTTCCTGCCGACATTATCTTCTCACTTTACTAATATTTCTGACCATCATCCAACTTGAAAATAATATTAGTCGTAAAATGAATCAATCCCCTTCAACACAATCAAATTGTAATTTATTTTTGGAAAATGGTAAAGTGGTTAATCGAAAAAAGATAAAAACCTTCGGGGGGCACAAAAGCACCTTTTCCCATACTCTTTTTTTTTTTTTTTTTGATAATCCAGGTGTCGATGCTTACGCTCCCCTAGTCCTGGAACCTATGACCCAACCCCAAGGACCATAGGCGGGTAAATTCAAATCCCAAGGACCATAGGCAGGTAAATTCGGATCTGATCTCAGTCAACAAGTGCGAGTATTGGCTCCCGGCGCAAAGTCCAGCAGGGCTTACAAACCTTGTTGCTCCTTCCTTCCCCCTAGAAACTTACAAACCAAGATACTCCCCCACCACTCAAACCCGCAACCTAGTACCATCCGTTCCAAGCCCTTACCGCTGAGCTACTCCGTGGGGTACCTTTTCCCATACTCTCAACTCAACTGTTGGTTTGTCCAAGTAACGTAAATTTCTGGAATTGTAAAGCATTTTCAACTTGAATGTAAAAGGCGTGTGTGTAGTGTGGGCAGGCAGCGTGCCTACCGCTTTACATCACTTGCCCTCCATCCCAAAGCATTGCTTTACTTGAGCTTCAAACTAATCCCCTTCCCTTTTAACTTCCATCTCCCTTCCTCCTTTACTCTCCCAATTACACCTCTCCATCCTTGATTCTTCCTTTTCTTCTCCTTTGTAAGAACGACCTTCTCTTTCTTCTTTCCGGTTTCCTGCTACCTGTGTTTTTCCCTGTTTGATGCTGCCGCAGTTGTTTCTATTTTCATGTTTCAATTAAATGGCGAATGTTCTAAATCTTTTCCTCTTCTTTTGCAGATATTTGTTCAAGAAACACGATATAAATGGCAACTCTACAGGATATTGGGGTTTCTGCAGCTTTTAATCTTATATCTGCTTTCATATTCCTTTTAGCTTTTGCTATTTTGAGGCTTCAGCCCTTCAACGATCGGGTTTACTTCTCCAAATGGTATTTTAAAGGCTTGAGAAGCAGTCCTACGCGCTCTGGAGCTTTTGTCAGGAGGTTTGTCAATTTAGACTTCTCTTCTTATCTCAGATTCCTAAATTGGATGCCTCAAGCATTAAGAATGCCAGAGCCGGAGCTTATCGACCATGCTGGTTTGGATTCTGCTGTTTACTTGCGCATTTACTTAGTAGGGTATGTTTATCATGTTAAGTCTCCCCGTTTTCTTCTTTTTCATTTTGGCCTTTTTCTTTTGTTCTATAATTTTGTGTAATTTGTCTTTTGGCACTCAACAATTTCTTCTTCTTCTGCTTGTCTTTTACGCGCAGGCTTAAGATTTTTGTTCCTATCGCATTCCTTGCCTGGGCTGTCCTGATTCCAGTTAATTGGACTAATAGCACCTTGGCGCTAGTATCAGCTAATGTGACTTCCAGCGACATCGATAAGCTTTCAATATCAAATATCCCCCTTGGTTCAGACAGGTGCGAAAGCATCCTCCCTTGCTTACTTCGAAGCTCTCTTTCTGTAGATTATCTCTTTCGAAAGTCAGTAATGCCTTTGTAAAGCTTATTACCACGTGATTATGATTATGGAAACATGCTGCACGTATGTTCTTGCACCTTGCAGCTTTTCTGAACATCCTACCTTTACTTTTAGAGCTTAATGACTTCTATATCTTCTAGTTTTTCTTTCAGTTGCGCTCTTGTAGCATTCATTCAGTAAGATTGTGTTTATTTATAAATTTTCTGAAAGCTGCATGCTTCTTTTAACTCAATTGTGCAGTGATCATGTTAAATCTTCGATTGCAGATTTTGGACGCATATTGTGATGGCTTATGCGTTCACTTTTTGGACTTGCTACGTGTTAATGAAGGAGTACGATAAAGTTGCTACTATGCGATTGGAATTTCTAGCCTCAGAAAGACGCCGAGCAGATCAATTTACAGTAAGAAATACTATATGCCTGAATCAGTTTGTTAAAATTTATATTTTTGTTTGTAACTGGTGAGCTTGTTGTTCTGTTGTAACTATTCATGCACCCCTATAGCTTGGCTACTTTGGAAATTCTTCTAAGTTGCATGACAAACTTCTATCCTGGAATTTTTCTTCACAGGTCCTCGTTAGAAATGTACCACCAGATCCTGATGAATCTGTTAGTGAGCTAGTGGAACACTTTTTCCTGGTCAACCATCCAGATAGCTATCTAACCCATCAGGTAGATTCCAGTTCTAATTGGAGATATATTCTAGAAGTCTTTGCTATAGAGCTCTAGTGAAGTTGATTGATTAATCTTAAAAATTTTGGAACTTCAAAAGTAATTACAAAATGAGTGATGGGTATCATGTGGTTGTTACCTCTATTTTGTTAATCTGTTTTAAAATATAAAAATTTTTATGCAGGTGGTGATTAATGCAAATAAGCTAGCCAAGTTGGTCAAGAAGAAGAAAAGTATGCAGAACTGGTTTGACTATTACCAAATTAAGTATTCTAGGAATCAATCGCAGAGGCCTCTAATGAAGGTATCTCTAAATGCAGTCTTATCATGTCCTTTCTAAATTCATTCCATGTTTGTCCCTGCCGTCTTTCTAGAAGACCAGATGTTTATCTTAACTCTGGGTTTTTTGATGTCATTGCTCCAGACTGGTTTTCTTGGGCTTTGGGGGCAAAAGATAGATGCTATTGAACATTACACATCAGAGATTGAGAAACTCTCGAAAGAAGTAAGTCTCAACCCAAGTTTCTTGCGAACTGTTTGTTTCCTGTATATTCTGTAGAAGACCATTTGCTTAGGGTTATTTTCTCGAGTTCTTGATATGATTAGAGATGTCGGGTATAGTGAAGCGTGTCTTCTGTTTAATGTTTTGATTTCCATCAAAACTCTAATTTGCGGGGTCATGAATGGTCCTCTTCACCTGTAACTCAGATAGTGGAAGAGAAGGAAAGGGTTGAAAAGGACCCGAAGTCTATCATGCCAGCTGCATTTGTTTCATTCAAAAGTCGATGGGCTGCAGCTGTTTGTGCCCAAACTCAGCAATCGAGAAATCCAACTTCGTGGCTGACAGATTGGGCACCAGAGCCTCGTGATGTATATTGGGATAACCTAGCCATACCATATGTCTCGCTTGCAATTAGAAAGTTGATAATGGGCGTTGCATTCTTTTTCCTCACCGTCTTTTTTATGATACCAATTGCATTTGTGCAATCTCTTGCAAGCATTGAGGGAATCGAGAAAAGAGCTCCATTTCTGAAGTCAATTATTGAAATGTTAGTAATCCTCCAAGCCTCGTCAGTTGAGATATTTCTGTTGATTACTACTTGTTAATTGTGAATAATATAATGCAGAGACTTTATTAAATCAGTCATCCAAGGCTTTCTACCTGGTATTGCGCTGAAGCTTTTCCTTATCTTCCTGCCAACAATATTGATGATCATGTCTAAATTCGAAGGCTTCACATCTATCTCATCTTTGGAAAGGAGATCGGCAACACGATATTACATTTTCAATATTGTGAATGTGTTCCTTGGAAGCATAATTACCGGGACTGCATTTGAACAATTGAACTCTTTCATCAAGCAGTCTGCTAACGAGTATGTTAAACCTCTAAATTAATATTCAATTATGGTTTTTTTTTTGTTTATGACTTGTAGCTGTCTACTATATGTTCCACCAACTTATCCCCTGCAAGACTTCATGTAATATTCCACCAACTACTGGTTAGCTTGGGTTAACCTTTTTGGGACTAAACCGTTTGTGTGTTATGTGTTCTCTATGCATATTGGTGGCACATTGTCATTTAATTTCCAGTTTCTTGATTTAAGCTGCTTCCAATTCAGGGGAATGTGTTTGTCACTACTTTCCTTGAATCTGAAATTTCTTTACCTACTTTTTTAGTCTTAAATTGCTGATGTTTGCTCAAGCTACGTGTTCATCTTATACTTTACTGTTTAGGTATGATTATCATTACTCCATTTTACACATGTTGCAGTATTCCTAAAACAATTGGTGTGGCTATTCCAATGAAAGCAACGTTTTTCATAACATACATTATGGTGGATGGATGGGCTGGAATAGCTGGAGAAGTTTTAATGTTAAAACCACTGATAATATATCATCTGAAGAATTTCTTCCTGGTGAAAACTGAAAAGGATAGAGAAGAGGCAATGAATCCCGGGAGTCTAGGTTTTAACACAGGAGAACCTCGAATACAGTTCTATTTTTTATTGGGTCTTGTATATGCAACAGTGACGCCAACTCTCCTCCCATTCATAATAGTCTTCTTCGCATTTGCTTTTGTTGTGTTCCGACATCAGGTATGGAAGACTCGTCTTAAGGGTAAGGATAATTCATTATCTTCTCTGCACTTGGCAATCGTAAGTGACTTTCTATGGGATGCAGATTATAAATGTATATGATCAAGAGTACGAGAGTGGAGCAGCATTCTGGCCTGATGTTCATGGACGAGTCATCACTGCATTGATAATTTCACAGGTGCTATTGATTGGACTGTTGAGTACAAAGCATGCTGCTCAGTCAACTCCATTTCTGATTGTCCTTGCTGTAGTCACCATATGGTTCCATATGTTCTGCAAAGGCCGTTATGAACCTGCATTTGTTAAATATCCTCTCCAGGTCTGTGTTACGTTATGCTTCTAGTTGATTTTGCCATAATGATTTATCTTATATAGGAATATGGTAATGAGTTGGGTAGAGCATATTCTGTCATGTCAAGACTTGGTTGGTTTGGCGAATGTTTGCTAATCTGGGTAGGCGGCGCTGGCGGTTCTGATAGGGAATTTGATATTTGTTTTTGTTCAGGAAGCAATGATGAAAGATACCCTGGAACGTGCAAGGGAACCAAACCTGAATCTGAAATCATTCCTTCAAAATGCTTACATGCATCCAGTCTTCAAAGAAGATGGTGTTGACAGTGAAGATGATATGATAATGAGCGAGAAGGTGGAAACTGAGAGCGTCCTCGTGCCTACTAAACGCCAATCACGACGAAATACCCCTGTGCCCAGTAGAGTGAGTGGGGCTTCATCACCATCTTTGTCCGACCTTAGGGAGACTTCCCAGCCCTAAAATATATTAGGGCTTGGCGCAGTGGCATCAAGTAGTGAAGAGGGCTGCCAAATTTTCCAATTTGCGATAAAGCCGCCGACATTTTGAAATAGCTGAATGTATATTAATTGACGTAAAGTGAAGGATGAGTCTCAAGTTTATTTAGTATTTTTGTATTAAATTTATGAATACGTTTGTAATATGATGCGGGTTATTGTACGGGGTTGAGAAAAGAAAGGCAAATGTAGGAATACAAGTTAGTTTCGGAAAAGGGCTACATTTTTTATGGTGATGGGCAATTTCCCTGTCCCTAATACTGATCTTCCTCCACTCATCTTTACTTTCAGCTCTGCTATTTTTCTTATTGTCGTAGTTGATCAAGATATAAGTAAGATGATACTTTCTTCCCATAATCTCTATGCATCCAAACCCTTCAATTATTCATATCTAATCATCGTGATCAGTTAGTTACGGGCCTTCAAATGGAATTGAACTCTACTATCGGCCCATTCTAATGTTTCTTTCCTATATAAATACTAATAATATATAATATCAACCTCCGGCCGTTACTCTTACAAAGCAGGATGCAATGTTCAATTCCAGCGTCTCCCGAGATAAATTTATAATTCGCCTTCTCCCTCTTCCCATTTGATTTCAGTATTACGTGATTGTTTCAATTCTGTCTCTTTCATCTCTCTTTGCCGTATCCGATTCTCTTGCAATTTCATTAATTTTCCCAAACAGTTTCATTGTGGATTATTCTATACCAATGCAGATCAACTTTTATTGTTTCTTAGCTTAGTTTCACCTTACTCTGTTGCATCAATTGATTATTTCGACCGTGTTTCTTCCTTCATCTGCCTTTAATTTTTGCTTCAATTCATATTTTGCCAATTTTAGTGTCAATGGCCGCAGCATTTGATAAGGGACACCGTTTCAGGCGTGATAATGACGCTCCTAATTACATGGGTTTATTAGGAAGGGCGTCTCGCTGCTTCTCTTGGGTTGAATCCAAGAAACGAAATTTTAAAAAGAAGGTTTCACGTAATGATGATGAGGAATGGTCACCCTCAACCACCAGAACAAAACCAACACCTACCAATGTAAAGAAGCTTAGGACTGTGCTTGTAGATTCAACGATGGATGATTCCGAAGATGAAATTCCCGAGGAAGTAATGTGTCTTATCAATATGAGAGAGCGCAAAAGAGCTAGAAATTCAACTAAGAGTGGTGTCGAGGATACAAGACATGAAAATCCAGATGTTGCCAATGCTTCTTTCTCTGCTCCATGTGGCGATTCAGGAGATATCGAGGACTTGATCACAAACCACAACAAAGAGCGCATAAGAGCTGAAAATTCATGCAGTGATACAAGAGAAATAATTAAACATGTTGACGACCCTTGTTCTTGTCGCGGTGCTTCTAAGAATGATACAGAAGATGAAGACTTGAGAGAACCATGTATTATAAATGCGAGAAAGCGTAAAAGAGATAGATATTCAAGTTCTGGGTTAAACAGAAGAAATCGAAACGCTGCAACAGGAAAAAGTTCCGATATTGCGAATGCTTCTCTTTACACTGTAAAGTGCAATTCGGAAGAACCAGCCATCATGAACATGAGAGATCGCAGAAAAGCTAAAAATTCAAGTAGCGAGATTTGCACAGCAAGCCGCAAGCATGCTATGCGGAAAGAAATATATTCATCCAATTTTTCTCTCCATACTTCATCTTCTTCATCAGCATCCTCTAGCCCATCACCTTCACCTCTCAAGACTGATGATAGTGGCAAAAGTACAGACGCGACAGAAAGCTTGAAGGTAGCTCAGCAGCTCCGACAAAGTTTCCCATTGAAAGAACTACTTTCTCTATTCATGTTATTTTTCTGACTAAAGTATGTTAGATTTCGTTTACCTGTTTTAAGCAGGCGAAAACAGAAGCACGACCAAGGTGTCACCAGTGCTTGAAAAATGAAAGGAAGATCGTGGTTCCTTGTAAGAAGTGTAAAAGCAAAATGTACTGCATCCAATGTATCAAGCAATGGTACATTTTTTGGCTCCAGTCTTCTATAATATTGTGCTACATAATTAGCTTGGTATTCATACTTTTCTGTCGTACTTAGGTATCCTGAGATGACAGAAGAAGAAATCGCAGAACAATGTCCATTTTGTCGCAGAAACTGCAACTGCAATGTTTGTCTGCACTCCAGCGGGTTGATTAACGTATGTTTTACTCCTCTTTCCATCCTTCCTGCTGTTTTTGAGGATATTCATAAAGCCCAAGATTTGCTCGCATTCGAAGCTTTTCTTCTAACTAATGCATGTTAACTCTTGCCTTCAGACATCAAAAAGGAAAATAACTAGGAGTGAGAAGGTTCAGCATCTACAATATGTCATCAAGTCACTGCTTCCCTTTCTTGAACAAATCTGTGAAGAACAGACACGAGAGCTGCAAATTGAAGCTAGCATTCTAGGTGCCTTTTCTTTCTGATCTTTTGATTTTTTGTTCAAACTTCATTTTCTGAAATAAACTACAAGTCTCATATTATCAGGTTCTTCTCCTGTAGTATCAGAGAACTTCTGTAACAACGATGAGCGTATCTACTGGTAAGTTCCCAAAATTGAAACTTAAGATAATTTGATTGATTTAGTTGAATACTTACTGTCTGCATGTTTCTGGGTCTTGGTGCAGCAATCATTGTGCGACTTCTATCTTTGATTTCCATCGCAGCTGTTCAAAATGTGCTTATGAACTTTGTCTAAGTTGTTGTAAAGAAATTCGCGAAGGAGGCTTGCCAAGTCGTGTTGAAATGAAAATGCAGTATGTAAATCGAGGTCATGACTATATGCATGGTGGTGATCCACTACTACCTTGCGATTCAGAAGATCTTGAGGATCAAACTGAACCATTGGTGATGTTGTGGAACGCCAATATTGATGGCAGGATTTCTTGTGCTCCCATAGAAATGGGCGGTTGTGGTGATGGTATACTAGAGCTAAAACATATACTTCCATTGGGATGGATTTCAGAGTTGAACCAGAAGGGAAGAGAAATATTGAGCCTTTATGATGCCGAGAAGTCAAGTATGATGTCCAAGTACCCTGCACTAGGGAGGGAAATGTCAAGAAAAGCAGCTTCTAGAGAAGGATCCGAGGATAATTGCTTGTTCTGTCCTTCTTTGAAGGAAATTCGAGAGGATCAAGAGCTTCTTCAATTTCAACATCACTGGGTTAAAGGTGAACCTGTAATAATTCGTGATGCTCTTGAGGTGACGAGTCATTTGAGCTGGGAGCCCATGGTCATGTGGCGTGCATTATGCCAAAATGTGGACCCGAACATAAGTGCTAAGATGTCTGAAGTGAAGGCCATTGATTGCCTGGCTTCTTGTGAGGTTAAGCACCGTTATCTATTTATTTTCAGCCACAACACTATACCACCGTTATCTATTTATTTTCAGCCACACCACTATGCCTGTATAGTGTTAAGGATGATCATTTATTGTAAGTTCACAAGTTGTAGTAATAAATAAAAGCTCCATGCTCATGCTTAGATTATTTCCTTGTCATGAATTGTTTTAATTTTTTTTTATATCACTATTCGCTTATTTTGACTAGATATGCAGGTGGAAATTAATACCCGTCAGTTTTTCAAAGGCTATGCAGAGGGTAGAACGTATGAAAACTTTTGGCCCGAGATGCTGAAGTTGAAGGATTGGCCTCCTTCTGATAAGTTTGAAGACCTTTTGCCTCGTCACTGTGATGAGTTTATCAGTGCATTGCCTTTTCAAGAATATAGCGATCCGAGGGCTGGTATCCTCAACATTGCCGTGAAATTCCCACCAGGTCTACTCAAACCAGACTTGGGTCCAAAAACTTATATAGCTTATGGTATGAAGGAAGAGCTTGGAAGAGGGGACTCCGTGACCAAACTTCATTGTGATATGTCAGATGCGGTACGCCTAAAGTTTTTATCATGTTATTTTATATGTTGCGGTACGTTGTTGTGTTCTATTGATGGTTTTTGGAGTCGAGAGCCATCTGCTCTTTGCATCTTAAAAAACCTTCTTGTTCCTTGAGATAATATACAAGTATTTAGTCAAAAATTGGATTCTTTCAGTTTAAGCAAATATTTATACCAGTCAACCACAGTTAACAACGTCTGCAGTTCGTGTTTTCTGAGCATGTGGCACCATGTATAACTGCTAATACGTGCTATGTCATAATTATAAATGCCGCACTGGTCAATCAATGCCAACATTTTCCTTGTACTCTTAAAGAGTGTATATATCAATGTTTTCTTTTCTTAAAGTTGCGATTCTTTTAAATTTGCCAATTTGATTGTCTTCTCCAGCTTGTAGAGATATTTAAGGATAAGTAATGTCATGTAATGTAGGTGAATATTTTAACCCATACTGTGGAAGTAACTTTAAGTGACGAACAAAGCATTTGCGTAGAGCAGCTTAAAGGGAAACACAGGGCGCAGGATGAGAAAGAATATCTAGCTCGAGATAAGATGAACAATCACAACCATAACATCAAACGAACCAGTGTATGCAGTGGCAATCAGACAGAAGACAAGGATGAAGTGACAGTTATAAGGGCAAGAAGGCTCTCCTCTGACATTAGTGAAATCCTTGACAATGAGCTCCAAGGGCTCGGGCTCAGTGGTGAGAAGGCCGAAAGAACCACAGGAACGTCTGGTGCACTGTGGGACATTTTCAGAAGGGAGGATGTCCCGAAGCTAGAAGAATATCTCAAGGAGCATCATATGGAGTTCAGGCACACTTTCTGTTCTCCTGTGAAAGAGGTAGCCAGTGCCAAGTTCGAATCTTATCTTTCCGCCTTGCAAGTTTGATATACTGACAGTTAATCTTGTTTTGTGTAGGTCGCCCATCCAATTCATGACCAATGTTTTTACTTAACTTCGGAGCATAAAAAGAAGTTGAAGGAGGAATATGGTTAGTACATTAAGAAATTTTGATTTATTTTCCTTCAATATTTTTCTCTTCAAGTAATCAACTTTTAATCGTTATGGACTTAATTTCTTTTTTTTTTTTTTTTTTTGTCAATGCCTCTAGGAGTTGAACCTTGGACATTTGAACAAGGTGTTGGAGAAGCTGTATTTATTCCTGCTGGTTGTCCTCACCAAGTTAGGAACCTCAAGGTAACTCTTTTTGGACTAAGCATTCAAGTATAGCAACAAATAGATAATACCATGCTATCCATTTGCGTGGTTTTGTTGAACCTAAGCTTTCTCACTTTTCCTTTCCCATCCGGTGGATCAGTCCTGTACGAAAGTGGCTGTGGATTTTGTCTCTCCTGAAAGTATACAGGAATGCCTGCGGTTAACGGAAGAGTTTCGTCAACTTCCAAAAAACCATAGGGCAAGAGAAGACAAACTTGAGGTAACTTCTTTCCGAAATGATAAACTCGTAATGGCGGGAAAAGCGAGTGTCCTGAGCTATTTATTTTCCTCCTTGTGTTGTGGTACAGGTAAAGAAAATGATCATCCATGCAGTTGAACAAACCATTAAAGATTTAGAAGAGGTAATGTGATGTGTGCCATGTCTTAAAAGGGAAGGGAAGCATGGCATGCATGTTAGAACAAGCGATTGTCGGAATGACATTCCAAAACAAGCCTGCACCAGCCATAACTGAAGATTCTCTTTTCAGACTTCACCTGATCTCTTTTGATTATTGAATAAGATGAATTTCCTCTTGAGGATGATGATTTTATAATAAACAAAAGAAATAATATTTAACATTGTAAGATGGAATACATTTAAAATAATAAAAGAAATCAAAGTTAAAGTTAGGAAGAAAGGGGATTTGTTTCTGCAGGAGGGACATACTTTGTTGGTTTCTGACTCCAAAGACTAATTACTCAAACAAGTAAAGCCATCTTTAATGTAGTAACATTAATCAAATAACTAATTTTATCCTTAAGGGTTTGGAAAGTATAATAAAGCAAGAGTATATCTTTATGTTCCCTGTCATCAGGAACCCCTTCCCTCTTCTTCGTAATATTCCATAGGAACCTCCTTCCTAAACATTTTGCTTACTTGTAGGTTACCTTGTCTCAAATAAAGCTAACTCTCATTTCCATTTCTAAGTCTTACTCTTAAAAGAACCAACCCCCATCCCATCTTATTTTGCATGTTTCAAATTAATGAGTTGGATAAACTTCTAAAACCTCGACCACCCAAATAAAAGAAAGATCAACTTTACCTTGACATGATTCAAGACGCAAATCTCATGTGGCTAACATTATCTTTTACTTGAAGAAGAAAGCTTTCTATTTCCATAATTAGCTTCTCTCACATTGCACCTCCTTTTATAGCTAAATATCTATAAATTAGGGCATCATTGTTGCTCTTGCAATGACAACTTTGCCCCTCGACTTCTTTTGCTTTTGCGATTTATTTATTACTGTTCCTCCCTTCCCACCAATTTGTTTTTACATATATTTAACTTTATATGTAATAAATAAATAATTAACTCGTTAAAATAGATTAAAATAATATAATTTTCAATTTTGAGGTGGTTTGAAATGAAAAATGATGTCTCAGAGAGGCAATTTACAATTAACCAAGGGATGATGATGGTTTGTAATAGGCAGCTGAATTATCCTAACGGACACCCTTGCCTTATATATATCTGTAAAACAAAACAAAACAAAACAAAACATTATCCTCCAGCCCCCAACATGACTGCTCCCACTCACTTGCTCACCCATTTTTTCCCTTCTCATCACCATTTCTTCCTTAAAAACTCCCCCTTCCATTCAAATTTTAGCGGATTCCTCTCCAAAACCAGCAGAGTTGGGAGTGACAAAGTCGATAGAGTTGAAGAGCACAAGCAGACGGTGGTCAAAAAAGCTTATCCTTTTCATCACATAGAGCCTAAATGGCAGCGTTACTGGGAGGATAATCGCACTTTTCGAACCCCCGATGAAATTGATACTTCTAAGCCTAAGTTCTATGTTCTTGACATGTTCCCTTATCCCAGGTCTCTCTTGTCACTCTACTCTCTTTTCGTATTTACCATTTACTGATATCGACCCAATTTTTCTCAAGCTCACTTTTGCCAACCGGGGCTATATGAGATTAACAAAGTTTATTTTGGTTTGGTGGCAAATTTAAAAGATCACCATCTGCATAAAAGGAAGGGGGGAGCAACCCTGATTGATGAGTTTGTTGATGGGTTGTTGCAGTGGGTCCGGATTACATGTTGGTCATCCACTGGGATATACTGCAACAGATATTCTTGCTAGGTTGAGACGGATGCAGGGTTATAATGTTTTGCACCCTATGGGATGGGATGCCTTTGGTTTGCCTGCTGAGCAGTATGCAATTGAGGTATGCCTGCTTAGCTATCCAGTCTCATACTTTGTCAGTTATTATGGTTAGCACTTTCATCGAATGATGGCTGTTCTGTTATGCGACTCACAGACAGGAACCCATCCTAAAGTCACAACTTCGAGGAACATTAACCGCTTCCGCTCCCAGGTTATGCACTGCCCTTTTTAATAGAAGTAGTAGATTTCTTACTGTTTATCTTCAACTGCCCTAGTAACATTTGGTTAGGCATGCACAAAGACAAAGGAAATCAGAAAATAATTTCCGATCTTGTATTACTTTCTCCATTACATTTTTCAAGGCTTGTTGCCGATGCAGGTCAGACTCGGTGAAATTATCTTAGGCCATACGTTGGAACTTGCTTAGATTAGCCAATATCATTAAAAGACAATAGGGAACCTCTTTCTTACATCACATCCTGGGACCTATAGATCTTACGAGTTGGGAGGCTTCTTTCTAATCTATTGACATCCAAATTACTTTGCAGCTTAAATCTTTGGGATTCTCATATGACTGGGATCGTGAAATTTCTACTTCAGAGCCAGAATATTATAAGTGGACTCAATGGATCTTTCTTCAGTTACTGAAGAGAGGATTGGCATATCAGGTCCAAGATTACTTGTACCCCACCATCATATACTGCTATTTTCTTTTTAAAGGCTGGATCTGATGGTCAATTACTTGCACAATCAGGCTGAAGTACCGGTCAATTGGTGCCCCGCTCTTGGCACAGTTTTGGCTAACGAGGAAGTGGTAGATGGAGTAAGTGAACGTGGTGGTCATCCCGTTATAAGAAAGGTGTGGCATGATGTAATCATAGTTGAAAATCTTATTCCGATTGCATTACTTCATTGTGTTGAGTGGTTTTATAATTTTACAGTGTCGTTGTTTATAACAAGCAGCCAATGAGACAATGGATACTCAAGATTACTGCTTATGCTGATCGCCTTCTGGAAGACTTGGATGATCTTGATTGGCCTGACAGTGTAAAAGATATGCAACGAAACTGGATAGGGAGGTCTGAAGGGGCTGAGATAGATTTTCATGTTCTTGAAGACGATGGAAGGGAAAGAGGCATAAAATTAACTGTTTATACTACCAGGCCTGACACCATCTGTGGAGCAACGTATTTTTCATCCTCTATATCTCTTGTTGTTTCTCTAATAAACTGCATGTGGGATATATGCCTGCTGAAGGAAATTTTTCAGATCATAGTCCCTGGAATAACAGTTATTTATTTTGATTTGGTTGATGCAGATATTTAGTTGTGGCACCAGAGCATTCTTTGATTTCATCACTAGTGTCTTTCTCCCAGAGCAAAACTGTACAGTTCCTTACCGTAATGTTATTCATATCTTTTATGCTATTGGAAGGTAACAATCATGATCACAGGTGGAAGAATACAAAGACCTTGCCTCACGTAAAAGTGACCTGGAGAGGACTGAGCTTCAGAAGGAAAAAACTGGAGTTTTCAGTGGCTGCTATGCCAGAAATCCGGCTAATGGCCAAGCGATTCCTATATGGGTGGCAGATTATGTTTTGGGGAGGTAAATCTTCTTTTTATGTTTTACCCGTTGGCTGGCGTGCATTGCTTGTGTAGTTGAGATGCAGTATCCTGTTAATTAGCAAATTATGCTATCACATTATCAGATGTCCATGTTACTTGAATATTCAATTTTGGGTGCAGCTATGGGACTGGAGCAATTATGGCGGTGCCTGCGCATGACTCTCGTGATTATGAATTTGCTACTAGATATGATATTCCAATTCATTGGGTTGTGAAGCGAGATGATGAAGACTGGAGCAATTCGGGAACATCTTATGCAGGTGAAGGCACCATCATAAATTCATCAAGTTTGACATTGGGGCTTGACATTAATGGCTTGCCCAGCAGAGTCGCAGCTTTGAAAGTTGTTGAATGGGCTGAAAAAACTGGAAATGGGAAGAAAAAGGTTCGTTCTGCTTGTGATCAGCTTATAGTTGTGGAATTATTGGGACAAAGAGAATAGAGAGGTAGGTTATTATGCTATTGATATCAAACAATTTGCAACCTTCTTCAGGTTAATTTCAAGTTGCGGGACTGGCTTTTTGCTCGGCAGCGCTATTGGGGGGAACCTATCCCAGTTGTTTTCTTGGAGGATACTGGCGAGGCTGTCCCACTTCTTGAAACTGATCTGCCCCTCACATTACCTGAATTGGATGATTTTACTCCTACAGGGACGGGAGAACCACCTCTCACAAAAGCTATGTCTTGGGTATATTGTTTTCTTTTTCCCATGGTCTTTGATAACTGTAAGCTGTGGCTTCTGTTGCTCAATTTGTTTTACTTTCTGGCTGCTATCACAAGCCTATGCAGATTGTTCTATAAATATTCACTTTGAGAACATTTTTGAATTTTTCCTTTTTTTTCCCATATAACTAATTCTGGCTGGATGATTGATTGCTAGTTTAGTACTGGGGAAATTCTGTTAGAAGTTTTTGACAAATTAGTAATGTAGCTATGTGCTATTAATGTCTTTATACAATTCTACATTACTTTTTTTTTTGACCCATCATCACTTTCTTTGCTTTCTATCTTTCTCCTAGGAACATGTTCTTTTTTTATTTGTTTTCTGGGTCATGTTATATTTTGATGGTCCATGGCTTACTTTCAGGTTAAAACTACAGATCATTCATCTGGAAAACCTGCTAAAAGAGAAACAAACACTATGCCACAGTGGGCTGGTTCTTGTTGGTAACCTATTTGTTCTCACTCGTGTCTATTTCCACCTTGCAGAATTGGATTTATAGTTTATAAGGTCCAATTTCAGCACACATTGCGCTGGCTGGAAATAACGTACTCAGATGACTATTTGATAACAAGCCAAATATGTGCCATTGTTCTGTGGGATTTATATTGTGTAAAAACCGAGTCAACCAGCATGATTAACTTTCAGTTCAAACCATCGACTGAAACCAGTTAACCAAGTTAATCAGTTGGTTGACATGAGTTATTTTAAACCAATAATCTATAACAATTGATCGAAGTTCACTGTAGTTGGACATAGGCTTTTGTAAACCAATTAGTTATTATCTCTCACTTCAACAATAGGGGACATCATACTTATCATTTCTCTTCTTGTTGCCAAAATTTCAGGTACTATTTAAGATATATGGACCCAAAGAACTCAAAAGAATTAGTTGATAAGACAAAAGAAATGTAAGTGATATATTTGCTCATTTAAAGAATTGTTTCATGCTTTTCAATTCCAAAGGTGAGTTTATATTCTTTGCATTGTTCTGTATAATTTCTTAGTTTGCGTTCCTAAAAATCTTTTTCACCCATAGGTACTGGAGTCCAGTCGATGTCTATGTTGGTGGTGCTGAACATGCTGTTCTCCACTTGCTCTATTCAAGATTCTGGCACAAGGTTGGTGATGTAAATCTTGCAGTTATATAATATCAGGCTTTGCGCGAATAAGTAGTTAGTCATTTTTTTACATGTAGAAGCTGTTTATGCAGCAATATCGTGGACCATCATCATCTTTTATTGTTCGTGTCCATCCTTGTTACTGTTTCATTTTTTTTATTGGTAAAATTGATTTTTGAATTTCTTAGGAGAGGAACCACTTGGTAGTTTTTGACATCATAACATGAGGCAAATTTCATTTTCATTATTTGTAGCATAGCAATCCCAAGTTGAGTTAGATGGTGACGACTTCCTGGACATTTAAATTGCATCGGGGCATCTCTTAAAGTTGGCATTGCAATAAAAACCATATAATCCGATTCTGTTCTTTATTGCTTCAAGATTATATCTGACCAAGAATTTGTATTTCAGGTTCTTTACGACATTGGTGTTGTTTCAACCAAAGAGCCCTTCAAGTGTGTCATAAACCAAGGAATCATACTCGGGGAAGTAAGTAATAGTTCTTTGTGCCCAGCGAAGTAATGTCCTGGTACTTTGCTCTAATGGCGTGAATTGCAGGTTCAATATATGGCCTACAAGGACACATATGGTAATTATGTGTCTGCTGACGTGGCTGATATATCAGATGAATGTCATCATGAAATAATTCCTGAAGAAAAGGTAAGCTTGCATGAATTAATATATTTATGTTGTCTTTTTGACATTTTATTGGAGAAAAGAGGCTTGCTTGTAACTACTCATCTTTTTAATTTGTGGCAAAATCTCGTTCTCCTTCGTACAGGTGATAAAATCTGGTGATTCATTTGTACTGAAAGATAATCATAACATCCGTTTGGTCGCCCGCGCACATAAGATGAGTAAAAGTAGGGGAAATGTTGTCAATCCTGATGATGTTGTTTGTGAGTATGGTGCGGATTCTCTAAGATTATATGAAATGTTCATGGGACCCTTTCGGTATGCTTCGCTTGCTGTATTTTAAGAATGAGGGAGACACACGTACGAATATTTTCTCAGACCTTGTTCCTTGTGCATTTGTTCCTTTAGAGACTCAAAGACGTGGAGTACTAGTGGCATTGAAGGTGTGTACCGATTTTTAGGAAGAACTTGGAGGTTGATTGTTGGTTCGCCTCTACCTGATGGTGCCTTCGGAGACGGAACACTTGCAGTCAATGAGGAGCCATCTATTATTCAGCTCCGTGCTCTGCACAAGTGCATAGCTAAGGTGAAATCAAAATAAGTATATTAATGGGACTCTCTCCATATGATTAGTGAATTTATTTATTTGCATGCTCCGTAGTGTCTTCTTTAAATGCGTACACCTGCATGAACATGTATAGGCCTCCTATGTGGAACATGAGGCATATGATATTATTGTACCCTCTAAAAGTGTTGACCATCAGCAAAAGAAGTTGATGAGCTCAGCCTAAGAATGGAAACTTGATGAATAAGATGACTTTGCAGGTGATGGAGGAAATTGAAGGAACACGATTTAACACCGGAATTTCTGCAATGATGGAGTTTGTTAATACAGCATACAAGGTTGTTACGTGATTGATATTTTTTCCAACTTGCGATGACTGTTATTTTCTCGTAAATTGTTCAACTTTGTGTCGGCGTTTTCATTTTCGTTTATTTGGGCAGTGGGATAAACTCCCAAGGTCGATCGCTGAAGCATACGTTTTATTGCTGGCACCATATGCACCTCACATAGCTGAGGAGCTTTGGTTGAGGTTGGGGAACTCAAACTCGTTAGCATACGAACCCTTTCCTAAGGTAAATGAAATTCTTGTGCGTTTTTAGCTTTTTGAATCATGGCTGTTGTGGTTAAAGCATGGGAGTATGATGATCAGGCGAATCCAGCATACCTGAAAGATGCAAGTATAGTCCTACCGGTGCAGATAAATGGGAAGACGCGGGGTACCATACAGGTAGAAGAGGGATGTTCGGAGGAGGATGCTTTGAGAATAGCGATGGAAGATGAGAAACTGTCTAAGTATCTGGATGCGCAACTTATCAAGAAGAGGATCTTCGTTCCAGGAAAGATTCTGAACGTGATCGTGGGTGGACGCGTGAAGGTGAGCTAGGCCAGCAGTTCCACACTGCATGGCGGGGATGGAGGAGTTGAAAGCTGTATTGGTAGAAAATAGACTAGAGAGTAGCAGGGAGTTGTTTATCATGAGGGTGCCACGTGTGATTCCCCTATCATTATTATTATTTATATATATATATATATATATATTTATTTATTTATTTATACCAGTAATTGCGTTATTAATTATGTTGTTAATAATGATTCCAAACGTAACTATATCGGGAATGTTGCAAAGGCCACATTCTGTATACCACCGAACTTATTACTCGTTTCCTTAATAGTTCCGTCGACGTTTCCCGACATCTAGTGGGTTCGAATCTAAAACGCCAGCGTTTCGTTTCGTCCATATAAATATTAATTGCTGCAGCCCTCTTGCCAATGACAGGTGATTTGATTCTCCTTCCATTCCTTTCCATTCCCACTGTTTTCTTGAAAAACTAGACCCAGCTATCCAATTCCATGTCGTCCTCGCAGGAACAAGGATGACGAAGAAGCCTCGGACGCATCACCTCATCTGGATGGCATGGAAGCTCCTCATCATCCTTTCTTTCGCCCTTTGTCTTTTCGCTCTTCTTCGACTTCATTCTTCTTCTCCTTTGTATCGCCCCACATCTCGTCTCTCTCGCTCCTTCGCTGGTCCTCCCAAGATCGCTTTCCTCTTCCTCGTCCGTAGAGACCTTCCTCTCGATTTCCTCTGGGATGCTTTCTTCGAGGTTCTCTTCTTCTCCTTATTCTCTTCTCTTCTATTATTTCATTCATTTGTTATTTTCCAATTTCCTAAAATCACTGCACTCACACCTGGCCCGGCTTTCGCAGAATGCTGACGCCGCCAATTTCTCTATTTTCGTTCACTCGTCGCCGGGTTTTAAGTTCGACGCTTCAACCACTCGCTCGCGTTTCTTCTACGGCAGGCATTTGAAGAATAGTATTCAGGTACTCTCCCGCATCATCTTTCTTTTTCATTTTTGTTCTGTTTTTTCCTTGAAAAGAAGTCATATCATTTTCGTACTCATACAAACAATTGGATAAATTGTATCGAGAATTTAACTTAATAACCTTGTTTCTTGTGAATGTTGCAGGTAGCTTGGGGAGAATCCAGTATGATTGAAGCAGAGAGGTTGTTACTTTCAGCTGCCTTAGAGGATCCTTCTAATCAAAGATTCGTTCTACTCTCTGACAGGTTACTGCTTTCCTTCTCAAGTTTATCGTTGCATTGGGTTTCTTACCTATGAAACTAGATGCAAACTCATGATGCATGTATATTTTTAACTGTTACAGCTGTGCTCCGTTGTACAACTTTAGCTACATTTACAGCTATGTCATGTCATCTCCTACGAGTTTTGTGGACAGGTTTCAGGCAACACTCCCCCTCTCGAAGTTGTTTTTTGGCATTTCACCTTTTTGTTTAAATTTCCAACAGATTATCCCAAGCAAAAGCTAACGCAGCTGTTTTTTGTGTTGTAGCTTTCTTGATACCAAAGAGGAGCGCTACAACCAGAAGATGTTCCCTTTCGTACGAAAAAGCAAATGGCGGAAGGGGTCCCAGGTTGCTTACTCCTACTTCTATTTTTATGTGAAATTTTTCACAAGTTATTATTTTATTAAAGCTTGATTTTTCAATTTTCCATGGAAATTTTTATCATTATTCCAATTAGGATATGTCTTTTAAATCCAATAAACCCGATAATTTGTTATTTATTTTTGTGATTTCAGTGGATCACCTTAATCCGAAGCCATGCAGAAGTTATTGTAGATGATGAGGTTATATTGTCTGTCTTTCAGAAATATTGCAAGGTACTTGGTCGACTTCCCAAATATGAAGACCCGACCTTATCTTATGATAGTGTCAGCATATGCACCAATCATTAATCTCCATACAAGAAAATGTTACTTCGAAACATGCATATGGTTGCATATGCAACAATCTTAGTGTTATTTCCTTGTGTGAGCATTCTTAAAACTAGTATTATGGCATCTTTTTATGTTTTTAATAAATTATGTCTTGCGCCGCATAATTTGCTTTTTTGGCATTAGTAATGGTAAGTGATGATCTACATACTGGTTAATTTTGCTCAAATGATATACATGTAACTTTTCATCGGTATTGTGCTTTTATGTCTGTTGACACCTAGAAAATGTCAATTCATTGCATACCTTTGATCTGGAGGAACCACCATCCAAGGCTACATAAAATTTGTATGTCATATGATTTCTCACTCTTTTCACTTTTATACCCTGCAGAGGCGCCCACCTCTAGATGCTAGCAAGGGAAAGTTGAATGCAGTAAGTTACGGAAAGCTGATCTATTATCTTAAAAGAATAAATGCATTTACTTATTTGCGCTTGACTTTAGATTTATGTGGCTTCCTGCTTAATTTTTTTGGTTAATGAAATTTTATTAGTGTGAACTTTCTCATGTTGCAAGTAGTCGTACATACATATCTGTACTTCGTTGCTGATATGGTATATTCCAGATGTAATGTTTTTTTTTCTTCTTTACATGTGACAATTATTGTTTTTTGTTCCGACCTGAATGTGATCGTTAAATCCAGAAACTTCAAAAGCAGAATAACTGCATACCTGATGAACACTACGTGCAGACATTGCTTTCGGTAAGCTAAATTGTCTCTCTAATACTGGTAGTTCAGTAACCATGTGAAAGTGTTGATACTTAACCGTATCAAAAGAGCAGCACTTTGTCCATACTTCATCCAGTTGTTAAGTTTATTTGTCAGATTGCTGAACTGGAAGGTGAACTTGAGAGAAGAACTCTGACCTATACTGTTTGGAACCTATCTGTGACAAAAATGGAAAGTAAAGGCTGGCATCCTATCACATTCGCCTATTCAAATGCAAGCCCTCAAAAGATCAGGGAAATAAAGGTAAAATTGTGCTTCATTTCGACTGTTAGTTGGCATTGCAACATACACACACACTATATATACACTCATATATTTATATATATATATATATGCGTGGGTGTGTGTGTGTGTGTGTGTGTGTTCCATGATCTGAGGTGTAATTTGCTTGCAGCAGTAACTATTCAATGCTGTTCTGATTGTTTTTCTTCTTTTGTTGGTTTGATCAAACAGTCTATCAACCATGTATACTATGAGACAGAGTACCGGACAGAATGGTGCCATACCAACTCAACATCTGTCCCCTGTTTTCTATTTGCAAGGAAGTTCTCCAGGGGAGCTGCCATGCGCCTTTTGAGCGATGGTTTGGTCAGTCCCTTTGATGCCTCGGCTTTATTAGCAAGATCCAACTGATCCATAGCCATTTTAACTTTACTGATCCCACCAAAATATAGAAAGGAAAGATAGTGAAGCGCCCATTCACGTTACACTTCTGCATATAAAGAAGAATAGATATGGATACAATAATTATTAGAACAGCTGTACATGATTAATGATGAAGATGAAGAAAAGGAGTTAGAATGGCAGGGATGTTATAATTACACGAAGATTTCGCCTGAAACGGCTGAGTAGAGCTTTATGTATTTTTGTTTTCGTTCATGTTTTTTTTTTCTTTTTGTTAGAACATAGTTTTATAGTGGATGAAGTAGTCTCTTCGTCACAGATTTGACAAGCATGAAAATTTCGTTTAAATTAGTTTTATGGTTGAAGTAGACTCTCACAAAGATGAGGACTTTCTTAAGATTGGATTGAGTGGTTAATCACCATTCTTATCCAACACCAAACCCCAGAAGAAGATGGCAGATATATGATTCTGAATATGAAAAGTAAGTCCAAACACAGAAGGAAAAGCAATATTTGAAAGGAATAGGTGCTTGCATGACTAATTAATTAATGTACTCAAATCAAAGTTTGTATTTTCATTTGCATAACCAAAATGAAGTCATTTCAATCATAAAAATATGCAGATTAATAGATTTGATTAATTCAACAAAGTGTTGGAGCACGCATAGTATTTTAAGAACCAAAACCGTTAAAAAAGTTTCGTCTACCAATAAGACCTAATATGGAGCTTGAAAGCCTAAGTTTGGTGCAATTGGGGCCGTTGAATTAGACCACTCCACTATTAAGGTATTTTTCCATGCAGCCTCCCAATTCGCTAGCCTTCCAATTTCACTTGCTTGCAACTTTCACATCCTCCATTCTTTCTCTATAAATACCCTTCCTTCCTTCCTATTATTCTTCATCCCGATTCACTCCTTCGTCTTCCTTGTCCATTCCCACTTACGCAATATGAAGCTGTTTCTTTCATTAGCCATCCTCATGACCTTGGCTGCCATTGCATCATCTCACACTCCACCTGAAGAAGAAACTTTCCCTGATGGCATGAATGAAGACATTCCATGGCCTGATCAGGACCAAGAAACAACCTTAACATCCTCTTTGCGAGGAGCAAACAGGTTTCTTGCACAGAGGGAAGTGATGACGTGCGACAAATACCCTCGAGTTTGCCGAGCCAAGGGGAGCCCAGGGCCCGATTGCTGCAAAAAGAAATGCGTGAATGTAACGACAGACAGGAACAACTGCGGCAAGTGTGGTAGGAAGTGCAAGTACCCGGAGATATGCTGCAAAGGCGGATGCGTGAATCCTATGTCCAACAAGAAGCATTGTGGAGGTTGCGACAACAAATGCAAGAAAGGAAGCAAGTGCCTTTATGGGATGTGCAGTTACGCATAAAAATTTGACCACAGAAACTTATAGTTTGGATCAAAGACTCCATTGAATTTATTTATTGTGTTTAGCTTAATAATGAATGTTGTAATCTTTTCAAGAAGATCACTCCAAAAATGTGTATTCCTTGTGTGTTTGTGTAAAGAATAAAAGAGGGATCCATCACCCTGTCAATACGCTTGGGTGGTTTATTTGTACCTACTCTGGATGTGGAATGCATTCATATCTGCTCATCATTACTCCCTATTAGTCTCATCTGATAATTTCAACACCTCTACTTTCCAGGAGTTATTATGTGAATTTCGATGATATAATAGCTTAAATAACATTGTTCTTGATTCACTCTATTACTTGACAAAACAATATAAAATAATATTAAACTTTAAAAATAATGACTTTTTAATCTTTTATTTAATAGTGAAATAATAATATTTATATTTAACTTATCTTATCATTAAAAAAATTTAGACATGATTTAGCCATTAGTATTTACATCTACAGAACAAGTTTTATTTTAATATTTCATTTTCATGTGTCTTGAAAAGGTTAGAATGAATGATTAATTACTTGATGGGAAACCAAATATACCAGTCTACGTACGAATGTTGTTACACCCACTTTCTTGTAATAACCCATCATAGTGGATTCAAAACAAAACCGTTAGAGACTACACAAAGAGAAGTTGGTACATAATAACCTAATTTCTGGCCTATTCATATGGAATAATGCAATATATTTCTTTGAAAGCCTAAGTTTGGTGCCATTTGACCACTCCACTACTAGCACCCCAATGCAACCTCCCAATTCCCATTGGACTTGTTTACAACTTATACGTACTCCCTCTCTTCCACTATAAATACTCTCACCTTCATCATTCCAATGCACCGCCTCTTCTTTCTTCATTCCCTCTTACTCACACGACAATATGAAGTTGTTTCTTCTACTAGCCCTGCTAGTTGCCTTCTTGGCTGTCATTGCATCATCCAACACACCACCTGAGGACCAAACTTTCCTTGGAGATGATGATATTCCATGGCCTGATCAGGACCAAGAAACTACCTTAGCATCTTCTTTGAGAGGAGCAAACCGGTTTCTTGCACAGAGGGAAGCGATGACATGCAACAAATACCCTAGGGTTTGTCGAGCCAAGGGAAGCCCAGGACCAGACTGCTGCAAAAAGAAATGCGTCAATGTAATGATGGATAGGAACAACTGCGGCAAGTGTGGTAGGAAGTGCAAGTACCCGGAGATCTGCTGCAAAGGTGGATGTGTGAATCCTATGTCCAACAGGAAGCATTGTGGAGGTTGCACCAACAAATGCAAGAAAGGTAGCAAGTGCCTTTATGGGATGTGCAGCTACGCATAAAAATTTGAATACAGAAACTTATAGTTTGGATCAAAGATTCCATTGAATTTATTTATTATGTAAGCTTAACAAGTAATGGGGTGATCTCCTAGAAATGTTTGTATTATATGTGTAAGGAATAAAAGCGAACCATGACCGCATCAATAAGGTTCGCCAGATTATAGTGTATTTGTGGAAGTGAAGCATTCATAATAATATTACTTTGATTAATCTTATGTCAAGGTATCATCTTAAGATTTTACCAAATGCACTACCCTTGTATTAGTTTTATAACATTGGATGTCAAATGGTACATCCACTCCCTATCTGCCCAATTTCCTTGCTAACAGATTAATGTCAGGACGGTTGCTTGCTGCTCATGTCGGTCGCTACTCCTTTTGCCAGATCATCTGTTAAATAGGGAAATTAAGTGCTAGTGCTCCTTGTACGGAAAATGGCAATAAGGGGACAGCTCGAGAGTTTCTGACCAACTTCAAACTACAGCGGCTGGGATAGTTTTGTCTACCTACAATATAAAATGCTTTTGAAGGGTCCTTGCTGAAAATTCTGGTTGATGCTGGCGGGGCATATTCAGCTGATGGCATTATAGGTTAGTAACATATCTCTTCGACTAGGGTAATTGCGCCCTTCTGTAAGTGATCTTAATTATACCCGTCGGTTTTGTACTTCATGTTGGGGGATTTTTCATGTTCAATTTTAAGGTAAATGGATTTGCTTGGATTTAACTTGTTGATTTGGGTTGCAACTCTTTACTTGTTAAAAAGCTTATCATAAAAAGAAACGAGTGGAACGTGATATGCATGAGAATACAAGTGGTTAAGCACCATTCTCACCCAAGAGCAAGACAGCCTTGCTAATAGAAGTCGCTGCAAAATCCAGGGGAACATTCAGCGATAATTGGAACAAGGGCTTCCTAAGCGGTTTTCCTTTTGTTTGGTAGTCGAATCAATTCCACAGTTAATGACAGAACCTTTTTCTTTCTTATCCATTCATTCTTTTTTTTTTTGTTTCAACTGGTGAGAACATTCATGTCTTATGCATGAAAGGAAACAAGATATAGAAACCTAACAACCTTGAAAAGTATTAGGGATGGGTATTTCTTGAGAAATTGAATTTATCAAGTAACATTTTAGTAACGCCCTCGATGCAGATCTTACTCGAGCTGTCGATGATATTTCAAGACAGGAATTCTGGGAAAGCAGAAATTCCTTGACCTGGCAATACCTTTGACTTTGATAATTCTGACAAATTCTTCAATCTTGGATGTATTTGTCAAACCATATAGGTGGGAGCATTCCACAAGCACCGATTCAATGCACAAGACAACTTTTATTAATTGGAAACGAAATAACTCAACAACTGGCAAACTCACGTCAATTTCTCCTTATCTTATTTGGTCTACGTCTAACCCCTTTTTTAAAGCCGACCCAATTGCACCGCTAAAAGACTTCACAAACTTCTCCCACATAGCACCATTTTTCTCTCCTTCTGCTTCCTCCTCCCTCTCTCCTTCTCTATATCTACCCCTTACCTTCTTAATTACTTCATTATATCAACCAAAGGGATCCCGTCTTCCCCTTCATTCTGATATTCCCGTGCACTACCTTTTTCTATACATCAATAAAACAAACAACTTTGACATCACATGAGTAACTCTCTTAGGATGTTTCCTTTCCCTGTTAGCCTTCCTTCTCCAGCTGATGTTAATGAAGTCGACTTTTTACCTGATAAGAACAACACTATCTATTATGATGTTGATCATGATTCTAAACCTACCAGCATTTCTGTCAACAAAGACCCTTCTTACGCTGATGTCGCTCCAAATCTTGATGTAAACGTAAGCCCATTGGTTCGTGTTAATTTTTTCATTGCATGTTTTTTTAAATACTTACAGACATACGAGTATTCATTTTTGTGAATGGGGGGATTTTGATTGCAGACTGGATTGCACCTTCTTACTGCTAACACTAGAAGTGACCAATCAACTGTTGATGATGGGGTATCATCCGAAGTTGATGATAAAGGATCCAATTGTGAGGTGAGAATATTACATCATAAAAGAAACACCAATTCCCTATTCTCTTTTGAACAGTAGTGAGCTATTTGTTTTGAAGATTGCCCGCCTAATCAAAGGATTGATTTCACCTGTTGCAGCTAGTCAAACTGCAAGTTGATCTCCAAAGGATGAATAACGAAAATCAAAGGTTGAGAGACATGCTTAGCGAGGTGACCAACAATCACAATGCTTTACAGATGCATCTTATGGTTTTCATTCAGCAGCAACAACAAACACCACAGAACCATGGAGCACACGACGTACAGCAGAAACACAAGGTAGATTTTCTTTAATTAATTCGCCTTAGTGCGAAGAGTAGTTTAGTAAAAATTTATTTATTACCAGCATTGATTTAATCGGTTTGTTTGGTTATTGCTACATTCAGGTTGTACAAGTGAATTCGGAGGTGGTGCCAAGACGATATTTGGATGTTGTTCCATCAGCTGAAATAGATCAGAGATGTCAATCATTATCTGATGATACAAGGAACCATTCGGGCACAACTCAAACAAATACGGAAACAACCAAATATGTAAAAAATAACGACAAATTTGAAATGTCTTCCCTTGACCGAGATAATTCCAGCTTTGGAAATGGCGAAAAGTTCACTGGTCGAGAAGAAAGTCCTCCCTCAGAAAATCAAGGTTGGAATCCTTGCAAAGTTCAGAAACTGAATCATATGAATGTGGATGTTGATCAAAACACAGAGGCCACCACCACCATGAGAAAAGCACGTGTCTCTGTTCGAGCCCGATCGGAAGCTCCCATGGTGTGTATTTGATTAATCGATTAGTCTAATTTTACTTGGTTAATATTTAATCAAAATTTTCTCCTGTTCATTGCTGCGAAGACAATTAATTCCATTGTTTTCGAATAATCAGATCACTGATGGTTGCCAGTGGAGAAAATACGGACAAAAGATGGCTAAGGGAAATCCATGCCCTAGAGCCTATTATCGTTGCACGATGGCTGTTGGTTGTCCAGTGCGTAAGCACGTACGTTACCGTATCACTCTATGAAATATTCGTTGAACATAATACAATTACGTAAAGAAGAAATTGTAAAATTATATGGGTGTGATGATGTTACAGGTTCAACGTTGTGCAGAGGATAGATCAATTTTGATTACAACTTACGAAGGCAATCACAACCACCCTCTGCCTCCGGCTGCAATGGCAATGGCATCAACAATCAATGCAGCTGCAAGCATGTTACTTTCAGGGCATGTGTCAAGTGGGGATGGTATAATAAATCCGAATCTGCTAGCAAGAGCAGGTGTTCCATGCTCATCAAGTGTGGCAACTATTTCAGCTTCAGCTCCATTCCCAACGGTAACATTAGACCTCACTCACACCCCAAATCCCTTGCAAGTTCAACAAAGGCCTCCGACACATTTCCAAGTCGCTTTTCCTCCTGGTTTTTCTGAATCCCTTTATAACCAATCCAAATTCTCCGGTCTCCAGTTGTCGCAGGAGTTGCCTCTACCTCAACAGCATCATTCACTTTTTGAGTCCGTTAACGCTGCCATCACCGGGGATCCTAACTTGACAGCAGCACTAGCAGCTGCTATCACCTCCGTTATTGCTGGTGGTAGTGGCAACACTTGTACAAGTCATAATACCGGTAATGACAATAAGAAAAGCACAAGAAACTAGGTTTTTTTTTCTTCTGTCATAATTTGTTGATTGTTTCTTCTATTTTAGGGCAAAGCATGAGAGACGAGATGTTGATAGGTTTTTCTTTTTCCTTTTTTGTGGAGAAAGCAGATTAGAACACAACAATTTCCATTTTGCTTAATTACTTCATTTTGTATGAGATCGTTTAGTGACACAAGAATGTAAAATGTCATAAAAAAGAAAAAGAAAAAACAATTGAATTGGAAGGGTCCGATCCATCTTCCCATTTTGAGACTAGGAAGAATCAAAAACAAAGAATGTAGAATTAATGCTTCTTGTGAAAGGGAATGCAGAAGTTGATAAAAAAAAAAAGGTTATATGTATATTTTTGTGAACAAAAAAGATAGATGGTATAGGTTTAGGTTACAGAAGATCTAAATGTAAACATGTTTACATTATATCGTCATTTATAAAAATAAGGATGGAGGGTGGTAGGGAGAGGCGGGTCAATCACATAACGCAGCTTACAAGATTCTTTTGATCAAGTATTACCATCAACAAGTCTTAATACTCCAAACTGGTTGGAGCGTTCTTGTCAAATACTCCGATGTATATATCCATATAGAGGTAACCTCTCAAAAATTACAAAGGCCTGATGGAGGTGTCGCCCTGTGAAGACAGCAAACCAAACATGCATGCATGCATGACACGTTGCCCTTTATATTCGGTTACGAGTTGTTTGATTTAAAGAGACGGGGCCTCTTGCGGGTCTAACAAGTTTCAGGTTGCTCCCGTAATTTTTTCTCTCCGTCGGCCGAGGTGATTGCTATGTCACTTGTTTTATTTCCAAAGTTTCTTGATTTGGGTTATTTTTAGAATCCGTGCAAGTTTACGTTTCAGGTGTTTGGCAACTTCATTTTCGCTTTATGGAGCTTCTATTTATGTTTCCATCTGATTTGTATTTGCTTGCCCTCACCTTCAATAATGTTGTTTGTTAGATATCTTGTGGCCTTGTTATGGTTAGGAATCAAGATTATCACGTCTTCTAGAGAGAGAGAATCAGTAGAGGATGACTAATAAAATAACATTTCCAATTTTGACTTACTATCTCTTCAATTTCTATAAGTGTAACTTGTTCCTTGACCTCAAATCGTAGTTCTCAGAGCTTGAAACAGTTTTCCTTTATATGCCTACTAATGCATCTACCCTCCTGCCTAACCCCTCGATCAATTCCTTGTATAATTATTCCATATTTGCATTCACAGATGCTGAAGTAAATTCCGTTTCCTGAGTTGTAGGTTAAACATGGGTATCGACTTCAACCCGCTAGTATTCTTTCTGTTTCTTTCCACGTTCTTGTTTTCTTCAGTGTGCTCTGTATCTAGTGATGGTTTGGTTAGAATTGGATTGAAAAAGATGAAATTGGATGAAACAAGCAGATTTGCCGATTGTTTTCAATCTAAAAATGCAAAGGCTACCGCGAGAACTTATTTGAGGAAGTATGGCCATCGTGGTAATCTTATAGACTCTCAGGATACTGATATTGTGGCACTGAAGAATTACATGGATTCTCAATACTATGGTGAGATTGGGATTGGCACTCCTCCTCAAAAATTCAGAGTGATTTTTGACTCTGGTAGCTCCAATTTGTGGGTGCCATCGTCCAAGTGCTTTCTGTCTGTGAGTTTCCTGCTTTTATCATTTATCATGTTGATGTTGGCATATTTCAAGTGAAGCTGCTCGGTTGGTGACGAGGGATTGATTTTTTTTTCTTATAGGTTGCTTGTTTCTTCCATTCCAGATACAAGTCAAGCCAATCAAGTACCTACAAGAAGAACGGTACTCTTTTTTTTTTTTTTAGAAAAAACAAACTTTCACTTGTAGCCAGCTGCGATATCTATTTTCTTAAAAATGCTGTATCATCCAGTATGCTTCTTGCTATGAACTCGCTATTCTATTAGTTCTTGTTCATGTGAATGCAATTCATTCTTATTGACATGAATATAGTTATTTTTTATCTTGCTTACTCAAAAAGATCTACAAAAAAAAAAAACGAAATGGCTACGGAATTTTGCCGAATTTTGCCGTCGCTAAAGTGGAATTTGCCGTCACTATTTGGTATAGCGATGGAAATAGTGACGGCAAAATTCCGTTGGTAAACCATTTGACGCTAATTTTTTTGCGACGGATTTAGCTACAAAACTTATTCCGTAGCTAAATCCATAGCTAAATAGCGACGGAAACAATATCCGTTGCGAGTTCCGTAGCTAAAAAGTCGTCTCCATTTTTGTTGTTAAATAGCGACGGATCTATTTCCGTCGCAAAATTGCTACAGATTTTATCTCTATTTCGAGGAAAATGGTGACGGAATTGTTTCCCTCACTAATCCATAGCTACTTAGCTGCGGATTTCCGTAACTATTTCCATCACTAATTATAAAAATTAATTTATTTTAATATTTTAATAGTTTTTTAAAATAATAAAAATTAGATATTATTATAATAAAATTTTATATGAACTTATAATTAAAATATTAATATATAAAATTAAGAATATTATAAAAATTATTAATTTTCCTAAAAATCCTAAGCACCTTAAACGCTACCAAGATTAATTGACAATAGTCACTCCTAACAAAAACTTAGAATACCAATACAAAAGAAGGATTGCTAAATGGGATTCGGTGAGATCACAATCCAAGTTAAAAAACATGATAAATATTAATTCCTTAAGATTAAACAGAACACGCACCTGAGGCTTGATAAAGGGGTTAACTTTCTGCTTGTTGAACCAAGAAGCACCGACATTACTTCTGCCAAGCCTC